>JAQIXN010000013.1:0-119934 GCA_034698145.1 Proisotoma minuta | reverse complement strand
GGAGAGCTAGAGAATTTTATATTTTAAGGCACTTTATATATATATATATATTACTTGTGGGCAAATAACATCAATATATTTCTTTTACAAAATATAACAACGAATGCTTATTGTGCATGAGAATGAATAGCTGCATACAAATCATCATTTTTTAAGTTACAAGTTACAAAACGATTTTTATTTTAGAAAAAAATATCAAATTATCATGAAAAAAATATAACTTACAAATAAATAGTTGGCATTTCATATCGCACGTCAATTTCAACAAAGTCAATTTTAAAATATATGTTACACAAACATAACAAAGACAAGCTTTAAACAATATTTGCATTTACTCTCTGTCATCATCGTCATCAGAATCTTCGCTGTATTCTTCAATGGTTCTAACTTGCCTAAGAAGATTCGGCATAGTCCAAGAAACATCTGTAGTGTCTTTCTGTCCCTGTTTAAAAAGTTTTATATTACATATGTAGAATTTAAAACTGATATATTAGATTTAATTTACTCACCCTAGCTAGCATAAGATGGTAAATGTCCATTGTGGCCTCTTCCAAAGGCATATCCAAAGCATTTGAATATACAATAACGCGAGTCCACACTTGCAAAATTTTCTCTTTAAAATGATTTACTATCTCAACCCAGGCTGTATCGGTCGTTTCAGGGTACATTCCGAAAACGAAATCGTCTTCCCATTGTTCGAATTGACCGACCTGAATAGCCTCAAAAGGATTGTTAGTCTTGAGTGATTCATTAAGCTCAACAACTTCAAGCTCTAATGCTTGTTTTGTACTACTGTCGGAATCCGCGTACATTAGTAGAATTTGAGTAATGGCGTCTTTATAGTCGTTAAGAATGTTGGTTATCGCATTCCCTGTTACTTTCTTCATTGTCCCTAATTTTTGCCTTATCGTAAGCTGTTTAAGAACTACAAAGAACACTATTAATAATTGGATATTTTAAGATTGGTAGCTCTACCACCCACCTTTTGATTTTTCTTCTTCTTTGTAAAAATCTTCTTCTAGATCCGCTAACTCTACTTTAGGCGATGAATGAGCTTGGCCTCTGGTTATGAGAGGAGACGCTGTTGCATTAATCTTGTTTCCGCTCTTCGTGATTTTAACATTGCCACTTTTACGACTTTTAGCAAACCATGCCTATTAAAAAAAAGTTTCACTAAATTGTAATATCGATATTATATGGTTATTATCTTACACTTATGGTTTTATTCGAAAGTTTTGTCATTGATGACATGCGAACAATGTCCAATACGGAAGGATTTGGACCTTGTTCGAATTGATTCAACAAGATTTTCAAATTTTTCTCAGATATTTTAGCAAAGCTTTGGCTCTTTCTTTTCATCTTGACATCGTACTCATCTCCACTGTCACTGTCATTTGAAGAGGACGAACTGCTCTCCTCTTCTTCGTCATCATCATCTTGATCAATTTGATAATTTATCATTATAAAGTGTTTGATTCCTTTAACGTTATATATTACTACCTTGAACAATATTTTCAACTTCAACTTTAGTGACTCCAGTATCCAAACGCTTTCTTTTGTTGGCGATCCATTGCTGGGTTTATACAAAAATAAAATTCAGTAAATGCTTATTGGAAATAAACAAAATAAAATCTTACAGAAAACTGTTGCTTCTCTTGAAGAGTTGGCGTACTGCTGCTGGCTGCCCCATTGTACTTTCCTATTAAGCAAAAAAGGTAACTTATTTCTGAATTAAATCAGTTACAAGCTCGTACTTTTCTTTTTTTGTGAATTTGATCTGTCAGAATTTGAAACACTGATCGAAGGTGATGAAGCTTGTTCCTTTGTTCGATGCCTTTTCATTTCAAACCATCTCTGAAATAAAATATTTCCATGTTTAATTTAAGAAATGAAATAATCTCTAGATATATACAATATGAAAGTATTGTGTACCGTAATTTGCAGTTCCGACAGACCAGTTTGTTTTGCCAACACAACCTTATCATAATTATCAATATACTGCTTCACTTTGAAAAATGAGATTAATGCGTTGCTTTGTTCCGGCGTAAAACATCCACTGGTAGTGTTAGTTCTTGGCTTCTTTGTTGACTTTGTTGTTGATGATCGCTTTGGTCGATTTTGGGTCACCTGAGGAGAGCAATTTAGCTCTGGTTTTACAAAAATTGGTTCAGTTTTAGAGATTCTCGTTTCATTATTGCTTGCATTGGAGCTATCATTTGTCTGTTGTTTTAGCCTTTCTTCTCTATCTAAGATAATGCAACTAATTGCATGTCTTAGCATTCCAGTAACATTGAAATGAGGGATTGTTCTTTTGCAGATGAAGCACTTCCGTTTCTTATAATCGGCGATCTTTTTCATGATGTCATTGCATTGGTTAAGATGAGAGATGTAGCCTGTAACGAACAGAATTTTATATTTGTAAATATTTTTACTGATAAAATAGAGAAAAAAAAGAACCTTTTTCAGTTTTAAAAGAAGCAGGGCAGAAAATGCAGAATTGGGGTGAGACCATTGTGGCCATTGTGGGGGCAGGGGGCGGTGGGGTGGACTCGTGAGAATCCTGATCCTGATCAGGTTCCTTTGTAGGTTGCTGATTTTCTCCATCCCCACTGTTGCGAGAGGGCCCAGGACTTATAGATTTGTTCGTATGGACACTATCCCCTTGAACTTGAGGGGGATTAGCTAATCCTTGATTGTGATTCAAATCTTCTTCTTCTTCTTCTCCTCCAGGCTCTCGTTTTATTTTCGCCACATCTTGAGCACGCTCCCGTTGACTTGCCAGAATAATTGCAATCTTCTCGTCATCTAAACACTGAACACTGCTGCCACTGCTGACGCTTCTAGAATCAACTTCAATAAACTCGTCAAATTCTGTGTCTGGGACATTGACGGGGTCAACATTGTCTGGCGACTCTGTGTTATTTGCCATTGTTTCGTCCATTTGCATTATATCTTGAGCATTGTCGTTACTTGTTGTTGCATCTTTACTACTGCATTGTTTGGGTTCATTGTTGCTATCTGTGGCTGGGGACTGAGGGGATTGGGGGGATGCTGGAATTGGTGGACCACCGTCATTGTCCGTGGGATCAAAATGTTCTTGATTATGAATATTTCGAAGTCTGGAATCAAGTTCTAAGACTTTATTAAAGCCTTGGAATGAAAATTTTGCATTATTTGGTTGCTGATCCATTGACTTGAATCTGATAATCGCCATCCACAAACGATTTGATAAATTAAACTAATTAATTAGTGCAAGCTAAACTAATATTTAAATATTAAAAAACATTTAAAGAAGACCGAGTCCGTCTTCTCAGTCCACTCGAGTCGCGTTATACGACGTGTGCTATTAAATAATTCCAGAAATCCAACTTCCCACTTCACAAGCCCAAGCCCTTTCTTCTTTATGACTCCTTTGGTTGAGACCCTTTTGACTGAAGGGTCCTCAAACACTCAACCCTCAACCTTTGGACCCTTACAAATATCACTGTTACACCAAATATTAAAACTACGAGGATTAGATAAGATAGGGCAATTTAATATTTAAGATAACCAAGGATGTAACCGTTGTCCAATCAAAGTGTCACACATCTGCCAACAAAATTTGATATGCAATGCGTCAAACATATTTATCGCGTGGACAGAAGGAAAATTAAATTGTTGTATAACTTAATAGTTGCATATAAACAATTATTGTTTATGCAATAAAAGAACTAAGCCTTGTTTGTTAAAAGAACAATGTTCCATTAAAAGCGTAAAGCATTTCGGGGAGCAATATTAATAATTTTGAGATGTTTCATTTTCAATTGATTTGAAGCATATGAAAATTACATATGTATTTTTTATATTGAGTATACAATATATAACTTCAGCAGACATGAAATGTTAGCTAATCCCTTCCTATTGGTTATCATTAGCACGTGGCAGTTGCCAACTCTGGACTCTCAATTGATTCAATCAATTTGTCCTTTCCTTTTTGCGAGCTATAACATTTATCTATGCAAGGCAATGAGAATATGCAAATGGAGATACTCTTACCAATACTTTTTAGCAGTTCTCATTTTTATTCGAATCATTGTTGTATTTATGTTTCGATAAAAGCTTTTAAACCAACTTAATATTGCACTGCCTATATATATACAGTTTGTATAAATAATTTCATCTTAATTTAAGAATTCAAAAAACAAAAACATTAATATTTTTTTTGTTATATGAATTTGTACATTAAAAAAACAACCATACCATAAAGTATTATGAAGGTATGGTATAAAACAATATAACATAAGACTATATTCTTATGTCTCCTTTAATAAAATAAATTCTACTACTATTCTATTTTTTCAATATCTGCAAAGAACACAATAAGTGAATGTATATGTAATAATCTAAAAGGGTTGGGTCAAATAATTTTTAAATTTGTACACAATAAATTGATAATCTCGATTGGCTTGGTAGTTTAACTGGTAAAACATCTGACCCCTGACCGGAAATCGGGAGATCCAAGTTCAAATCATGGCTGGTTCCAATTATTTTTCTTTTTTACAGATTTTCAAAAATAGGGACTTTCTATTTACGATAAATTATTCTAAACATAGTTTCTACTTTTTAAATAATTTGTACTAATAGTACGCGCATTTCTATTCAATATTTATATCGTCAAAGGACGCGTTTTGTTTGTTTTTCTTTGTTAGCTTCTGTTTTCGGCTTGCACGAAGAGCTTCAATTACTTTGTACTGATTCGACATTTCCTGATAACATGAAAAACAACCAATTGAATATAATATTTTTAAATTAATTAAATTCAACAAATTCTTACCCGGTGGCGAGAGTCGAATGTAAAATCTCGTATTACAGCTTCCAAATTCATTGAAAATAGTTTACCTTGAAGAAACAAATATCTTTTTATCAATCCACTTTCACTTTCATTACAATTTATTTCATGCAGCTTACTGTAAACCAAAACTGGAGCCCACGCTGAAACGATAATGGAGTCAGCAGCTTTTAATTGAAGAGCAAGGTCTTTACGCTTTGTTTTTTCAAGATGCCTTAGCTTCTTAATTTTCTTCTTCAGCACCATTTTTCTCCATTCTTTTATTGCATTTTGTTGCACGGCCGAGAAAGGAGATGACCTTGAACATTTCTCTTCCAAGCGTTTGGACTCGCAAGAGATATTACATCTTACTCCTAACTTCTCGTCCATACGCAAGTCGTACAAATGATGGACATCTTCCTCAACCTTTCTGCATGTCGCCAGTATCTGTTTTATCCCAAAAAGTTGCAACAAATCCATTTTCGCAGTGATTTTGTTTGCAATCTCCTCGTCTATTTTTTTCAAAAAAGGGGAACAGTTAGGTTAAACAGTTCATATGACTATAATTTGTACAACTTGCCTGAAAGTTGATCATTTTTTGTTTGGGTTTCCTCCGGGTTATTTTTAACTCTTTCTGCTGTTGTTGGAGGTGCATTGTTAGATTTATTAGGCGAATCTATATTTTTTTAAACATTCACGGCGAAATCAAATTATTTATACTTTGTAAAAAATGTAAAAATTTATGTGTTTACTAACGTATAAATTCTTGCTCAGGGAGGTGATGATGTTGTGGTGCATGTTGGGCATCATGACTCGGTGCAAACCGCTTCCGCTGTCTTACTTCCATTAAGGCTTCCTTCCGTCGTTGTTGTGCGAACCACGACTATATGAGATTGTCAAAATAACATTAATTTACTGAATTTTAAAGCTATACACAGCATTAATCTAAGCTTTAACCTGGATTTTCTCTAAGGGAAGCCCCGTTTTAATAGGGAGATCAATTTTATGTAATGCTTTTAATTTTTTGGAGACAGAAAAAGCAGCAGTCAATACGTTAATCTGTTCTTTGGTGTATCTAGTAATGGATCTTGTTTTCCTGACAGGCCCCGCTTCTACCAACTCTTGCAAAAAGTTTGCAGAAGAATCGAAACTCGGATTTTCTGTTTTTTTTACATGATCATTGTTTGAAGGGGCTACAAATCCCTCCTCAGGCACCAATACTGGCATCGTGGGTGATGGGGTTGGAATTGGGATATTTTTTGAAGTGGATGGGATTGAAATTTTGAATGGTTCGCTTGAATAAATTAAACTGTTAGTTATATTTGATGCCTTCTTTTGCTTGTGAATGTAATTGCGTGTTGTATTTTTTTCATTATCAGAGTCCACATCAATAAATCCATCTTCGAGGCTCCTCTTTCTCCCTTCCCTCTTATCTGCCACTGCTTTTGGAGCCCTAAATTTGACATCCTGTTCTCCTGGGGGCGAAATTTCTGCAGGCTTTGTAAGGTCAATGGGGTCAGTTTTATTTAGTGGAGTGTGTGGGACAAATAAATTGACATCTTCTTCATCGTCCGAAGTGATGTCAATGAGAATGGGCGGTGGATTGGACCTGGCTTTCACGAAAACTGGATTTCCAGACATTTTCCCCAGCATAATCCTGTAATCCTTTTTAGAATAATTTCAATTACTTAATTTTTAATTTTGATTCTTGATGCTGACTTACGTACCCTTTTTAAGGCAGTTCAAGGTTGATTTAAATTAAATGTGGGTCAACTCAATTATAATAATTATTATTATAATTGCAATTATACATTGGAGTTATTTTATTTTTGTTTAACTACAATTAATATTTTTATATTGCTTTGCATTTATTTTGTTTATGGAGGAGAGCAAGATTTCTTTACTATGGTTTTCTTGGTGAATCGCCTAAAGGTTGTCCATATATTTTAAAAAATCTTCAAAATCCCGAAAATCTCAAAGTTGGAGAATTCGGGGAAATGTTGAGATGTTGTTGGGTAACAAAGATGAAAAGATGCATGAAAATAATCAAGTTTTATTAGAAAATTATCCTAAAATGGTTTCGAAATGAGTAGGTTTTTATGAAAAACATGAAAATCTTATTGTTTCACCTATTTAGTAGATTATTACAAATTGAAACAAACATTTGAATTGCAATATATTTACACATCTAACAACTCTTCTTCCTCTTCATTTTGCACTACTTCTCCCAAATCCAATACGGCATCCATTTCATCCAAATCGAAATTTTGCATTTGTTCTTCTGGATATTCATTTTCCTGCAGCTCAATGTCTTCAGGCTCAGGGTCGAGGGATGCTAAAAACTTGCGTGCTCTTCGTTCTCTCTGAATTTTTGCTATCTTTTTGTTGATTGCTTGAATCCTGATCTTGGTTCTTGTTAATAAATATAATTTTACCACTTTTTCTGGAATAGGATATAATCCAAGAAGATAATCTTTCAGTGGTGAAATTATTTGAATATCTTTATTAATATCCCATCCGAATGAAGCTTTGTGGAACGCATGAAAATATTCTTCAAACTTGAGGAATGCCCGAAGCCAGAATTCTGATGGTGAGATAAGTCCGCCTGTTGATATTAAATTAAGCCATCCAGAATTAGAAGACACTGCTGCTAGCTCAGGATACGTATGGATAAGTTTCTTTGAGATATATCCAGCGACGAATTCAGCAGCTCCTAAAGCTGCTTTCTCAGTCAAGTTGTTTGGTGCTGAAAGAGTTGCTGGAATTGTTGATCGAATTCTGGAAAACTTGTGATTCAAAAGTTGCATTGGATTTGGGGGGCTGGAGTCATTCGGCTTGTAGGAACTTCCTTCAATTAACATTTCGAGCCTACCAGTACTCAAAAACTCAGTTTCATTTTCTTCGTGAACATTTCCTGTCGTTGGTTGTCGCAAATTGTTGCATATTATAAGAGTTTTGACTCTGTGTATGGCATCTTCTGGAAGGGGATGATCGTTAAAGCTTCCGATTCCCCTAAATTTGCTGAAAGTAGATTCCAAATGATCTTGGCTAATGTATCCCGTCATTAAGTATTTGGCATTTATTGGAGGCTGCTTTAATTGAAGAAAAAGTAGTTTCATACTTTCACAAGTTAACTTGAAACCTTTTTGAAACATTTTGATGCTTTGACGTTTTTCAACAAATCTCAATTCGGTAATATTCTTCGATAAAGTATTCAAAACTTCAGTTTGTTGCTGCCAAAATGAGCCAAGGGGAGATTTGTATACATTTCGAGTTACTTGATTTGTTCTTACGTTGAGAATGTCGCAACCATCATTTATTAGTTGGAAAAAGCTAAACATTTCTTCGTGTTCAGGAAAAAGGAATTTGATAGCATTTGCAGTAGTGGCTGAAAACAATTCCATAGCTGACCTTACATGCATTCTTTCTTTCATGTTGCGGATAATATGCTTTTGAGTAAGTTTGAAAGTTATTTGAAGATCTTTTCCATTTTGCACGTCAATGATCTGCTGAATTACTTTGGCTGAAATTATTTTGTTGTTAAAATCAGGACCCAATTTGATATCCTTGTCAATGAAATGATTTCTGAGCAATTTTATCAAATGAGGGAAGTCGGCAATCACATATATTGGATTTGAGGTCACAGGATGGAAAAAATGATAATTGCTGCTGGACTCGTTCTTCAGATCAACTTTAATCCCAAGCTCTTTCCACAATCTTCGGTTCACTGTCCCCATGTCGGACACCATAGCGTGAACGTGAACCCCGACCCTATACAACAAAGCAACTATTTCTTCAATTAATTCTTTTGTGAGGCGAATGTCGAATCCAAAATGAATTATTTGCTTCCAATTGTAGGCTACTCCTCTTATGGTCATCATCATCATATTTTTGCTTGGCCCCCAAACTTTTTCATTCTTCAAGTCAAAAGATGCTCGGCCATCAACATTAACCTCGTCGAAGCAAATTATTGCTGCGCGTTGTAGGGGAGTAAAGTTTTCAAATTCTTCTTTAATCAACCGTATCACTGGCCAAATGATTCCAGGGGTCACATCAATTTTGCTTAGCCATTCCAAGATGCATGATTTTGAAGGAAATGGGAATCTAAACTGTTCTCGAAGGTATTTGTAAGCTTTCGGAGAAGTATTGTAAATTGCAATTGCTTGGACCAAATCCTCCTCTTTCCAATGTTTGAATTGATTTCCATCCACCACAAGGTCCAGCATTCTTTTGGTGAAAATCCCTTCAAAATTTTTGTGAAGTTCCGCTCTGAATTTTTCATGAAAACGTTTCTCTTCAAGTTGCTTCTGTTTTTCCTGCTCTTGACACCTTCTTTCTAAGATTTTGACTTCTTTTTTAGCATCATTTAGAATTCCAACTTGTTTTGAAATCGTTGTCTTTAATTCTTTTGAGCTTCTAGATTCCTCTTCATAATGAGTGGCTAAGTGTTCCAATTTGTTTGCATGTTCCAAGAAAGTCAACATTTCATCAACTGAGAAGACAAAATCTGGGGAAAAGTAAAAATGCATTTAAAGTAATAAATGTACACACTAAACTGAATACCATTTGAAATATTTTGTTCTCTCTGAGGAAGATTTTGCGTTGGTACCGCAGTTGAAAATAATTGCCCCCTGCGCCCTTCTCCTGGACGCACTTTATATTGCTGGGCCCTGAAGTGGTATGAGCAAATCCCTTCATTTTCGAGTCTTTCCATTTCTCCAAGCCCTCTTCCAGCTAAACAAGCCCAGACCTTTTTCATGGCGTTGTCCGAAGGGAAACGATGTATCATTCCATATTGAGGCCGAATAAATTTGTGAGGACAACCAACTACTGAGCAAGGGCGTGGCATTATTAACTTATAAAAACGAAATGGACAACAAAACAGATGCTAATTTAAAACAAACAGAACTGCAAACAAGTGTAACGTTTTACAATGATTCAAATTGCAATTTAGTATTACATTCTCAATTTATTTTTATGCATCTCATCTTTGTAACCCAACAACATCTCAACATTTTCGCGAATTCTCCAACTTTGAGATTTTCGGGATTTCGAAGATTTTTAAAAATATATGGACAACCTTTAGGCGATTCACCAAGAAAACCATAGTAAAGAAATCTTGATCTTGATGGTGAAGAAATTGAAATTTTCTTAAATTTATGAGAGCAATAATGGGAAAATAATGAGATCCAGAAGCCATGTAGTTATTTAGTCGGACGTCGTCAGAAGTTATGGTGGATAGTCCGTAAATTCCCTGAAATTTGCATAATAATGGAATTTTAATCGGCAACAAAATATTGTTTTATTGCTCCCCCAGTTTTAAATTGGTAGCACGTAATAATTTATTAAATTAAATTACATGTAAACTATCTACAAATTTGAGAATAGTTTGGCTATAAACTTGTCTGGCGAAATAAATTGCATTGAATTACAAAGAATTATTGAGATTTGGATATAGCAGCAGTTGGTGTAATTACTTAGGGAAAGTGAATGTATTCATGTTATGAAAACACTCGAGTGCTTTTTAAAAATAAGTAGCAACTGTCAGACAGAAGCCGATGCTTATTATTATTGATCTCAACAAGGCAATAGCCTTTCAAATCCAAGATACGCTTCCCTTCTTTATTGTTAATGTTTAAGTTGGTTGTAAAAATTAAATCTAAATCTAATTAGCCCCAGTCTCATACAAAGTTTTTCATCCCATAAATAATTGCAATAATTCCTTTTGGAATATCCATTTCGTTTTTAATGGCTGCTATGCTAAACTATTAAAACTTGAGCTCATTGGTCATGGCTGATATTTTTAAACTCAGACAAATTATGTTGGTCACTACTCTCTTTGTAAGCAATCGTTATTCAATATTATTATTATTATTATTATTATGTTTGGAAAGTTGCGTAATAAAGCTGTCAAAAGTTGATTGATTGATGCATAAAACAGAAACAAATTGCCAAAAGAGATAAAAATAGGCTCAGGTGTGCAAATTTCAAATATGTCGTAAACTTTGATTTAATTTCAGTTTGAATTAATTTCTAAATGCTATTAAACAAAGTAAGTAAACTAAACCAAGAAAGGATAAAACTCGAGTTGTGGTTTTGTCACGATCACAAAATCATTTATCTCAAAATGTTCTTTTTGCTCTTAAAATGAGCCAGTTAAATTATTTGAGTGAGTTTGATAATTTTGAGGACGGAGATGACTCTTGAAACTTTTTCGAGACACGACCAAAAAATTAATCACACTTGTTTCCTTTTATATTAATCTGCTTCTGCTGAACACTTTCAACACTCTTGATACCCAGATGGGATTAACTAACAAGACAACCACGAATTTCTCAAAATATTCGAGTGCATAAAATCATGAGCAAAATGCCGTAGTTAGCAGTACAATTATTATTATAAAGTGAAAGATATTTTGTGAGCATTTGGAGAGCACTTTTAATGAAAAAATGCAACAGTTGCCACCAACAGTCAAATATTTTGCACTTGAAGATTTTGAGCCCAACCTCAAGCTTTTTTAACCAACTGAGTGTCGGATGATTTATTTAAGAATTTCAAGTTGGAGAAAATTGAATAAACTCTTATTGTGGATGCCACCATGGGACACGACAACTGAGACAACGTCCGTCTCTGGACGTTGAACAATATTGGACAATCCCATCACAAAATGAGTTATGAGGTTGAGTGAGATGAGACCACAAAAAATTAACTTCCTAGCCAAAGTTTAGCTCACCATTTCAATTTGTACTTTTTAATTTGATATTTATGAGACTTTTGAGGGAAATAAATTGATTTGTTCTTTGTTGTTGCATTAAATTGCACCACAAAATGCAAATAAATTGTCAGAATTATTTTAATTGTAAAGGAATTATGAGGGAGATAAACACAATAAATTATCCCAGAATATGACAGATTAAAAGGAGATTAGAATTTTGCTACTACATAATAATAATTGTAATGTATCAGTTTTAAGATCTAGTTTTGTTAAGTATGACTTAAATTATGGGACAGACAGAATTCTTTTTGATCCATACTTTTCCTGATTTCACAAACTGGTTTAGGAATTTAATTTTTGTGCTCTAGCTTCTTCTTTGTAGCAAAAAATTCTGTTTTTCTGACAGGATGAATGCCTTCATTGTATTACGACATGGAACCACGCGAATATTTATTGTAATGTGAAAAAGAATCCAGAATCCGCATTCCAACTTTGTGGCGATGAGTCGTCACTTTAACAAGTCTGATTAATCCACCTCCGCCAAATTCCACAATTTCTGATGATAATTTAATATTTTACCTGACGTTGAGTTACTCCAATTACAATGTTTGGTTTGACTTATTAAGTTGCTCCTGTTTGTTCCTCCTTGAATCTCATTAGGACCAACAAGATTAATTTAATTGCTCTGCCCTTGGCAGTTTAGCAGCATTCGCAAAAGAGTTATTTCGTTAAAAACAAGTGGCTATTTGAGATTTGAGAGCTTGTCAATATCAGGTTACATACAACTACATCAACTTCTTTACGAGTCCTCTGCAAAACATGAACAAAATGCTAAATTTTATTCAATTTTATAAAAACTCAAATAAAATGAATTTGGAAGATTTTTCGTCTAAAATTGTTTTGCAGGATGTTTTAAGACTCTCCAGGGGTCTTTGGAATGTGAATTCAGTTTTGAGAGAAATTCAAAGTTAATCTCGAATCTTAATTACATCAGAAGAGGGGCATGGGGTGTGATTTGCAACTCATATTCACCTTTCTACACTAAAACCCAATGAATTTAGTTTATTTTCAAAAAATGAATACTTTACAGTCACTTGCATACCTTGAGACTATCACCTTTCTTTTTGCTATTAAATAACATGATATTGAATAGGTACAAGTCAACTAAGAATTAGGGGCATTCTGAGATGTCTTTCTGGATAGTTTGAGACATGACATAAGGCTTTCCTCTTACTCAAAATCTGCATCCTGAGTTTAGTAATTTGGTATTAATGTTGGAGGCTATTTAGAAAATCCATTGTTATTTATTGTCTTTAAAAAAGCAATAGATCACTGCGGCATATTACATAAAGTATTACCAAACATGAGATTTTTGCTTTCGAAACCATTCCGTGCGTGGCACAAAAAGAAAATCTGGAAGTGGAAACATTTAAAGTAGTGTTTGCGTGCTTGGAATGTTTTGATTTCAAATGTCGTTTGTTAATTCCGTGTCCTCAGCCCCATTTGAGACTTGTAATTGCTTATAACGTTGAATATTTTCCCATTGGCAAAAGGACGACAAGAGGAATGAGCATAACCATTTTTCTTCTTCTAATTTCTCATTAAAATGGAATTGCAATAATAACAATAACACTAATAGCCCAGCTTTACAGGACACTCATTTACTTTAAATCACATTACATGCAATGCATTGCTCGTGATTGTCCGTGAGTGCACAATTTATGTGATTTACTCCTCTTTTTGTCTTTCCCTAAATTCTAACATGATATCACTTGAGAAGGGAAATTTACGCTCATTATTATACAATTGACAATAACACTGAATTACTTTAAAATGTTGTAAAATGAGGTACATTAGAGAGATACTCGTTAGAAAATTAAGATTACATACTTATTACTACTGCTATAGTCCTTTGTGACACAAATCGTATTAACTTTTCAATTCGTACTTGTAACAAATCGTCACGGACTTTGCAGTTTCGTTTTATGAAAGGTTTGCAGATTTGTTAATTTAAATTGTGTTTTTAGGCTCATAAAAATTAAAGACTTTTGCTTTCCTTTGTGTCTGTTTCTAAAGGATGACAAACATTTTGAAATATTGGCAACAAGGAGTGGACTTCGTGTCCGTTGAGGGCATGAATCTTAAAACTCTAATAAAATTAATAAACTCCACTAAAAGATAAATAGAAGGCGCAGTTTTGGGAATGTTTTGCACTCTTCATCAAAGAGACGAGTTCCATTTCTAATGTTGTTAATTTAAGATGTGTGAAACGTTTATTGCAATTCTACACTCAAAGAAAATCTATTGTGTCAAATTGCCATAAATTTCCGCTTCATTTTCACAATACAAAATAGTTTTAAAATGTAAATTAGCTTGAAATGTTTTTATGCCATTAACTTTTAAATGTTAATCTTTTGCAGGTAATTTAAAGTATTTAAATAAAGTCCTGGTCCAAGTTGAGCCCTATTTTGTCTTGGTGTGTGGCATAAGTTGGCCCATTTATCAAATATTTATGTGTAAAAACTCGATTGCTTGCGCTCTCGAGATTTATTGTGGTGCAAATATTAGATATTATCACATTACATATTTGGCTCATTTCATTTCTTTGCAAACGATCAATAGCTCCAAAAAAGTTGTGCGATATGAGATTTTAATTTTTTCCCATAATTTACTCTTGATTTATGTGTCCAAAAGCGGAGGGGGGCTTTATAGGAATTTGCATAAATTTCCCCTCAGCTTAATTATCCCTTTGGCGGAGTACGAGGGGAGTCTAATTAAAATCGTCTTCTTTTTATTGTATCAAATAAAACTTTCCTTCACCTTCTCATCCATTTATTAGCTGAAGGAAGCTGAAATAATAACATTTTTTTACGACTTGTTGGTTTTATTCAGTGTTTGGGAAGACCTCATTAATTTTGTGGATCTCACTCTCTCATTAATTTTAGTTATTGGTGATGGAGAAATGCGAAATGGTTTGTTACTTTTGTTAGGGACCACGCTGTTTTATTTTATTGCCAGACATAACAACATATTATTATTTACATTGCATTGGCTAGGTCCAATTCCATTAGAATACAAAAAACATTTAATGGCAATTCTCAACACATCACTCAATTGTCCGTTCCGGCTTCAGATATGAAAAGTCGATTTTTAAGGCACCCTGCTGACAGAAATCCTTGCAAAATTACAGCCAGGTGGTGGTAGTTTATGTTGTAACCAATTTATTGGATGCATGGGATAAATCAAGAAAAGTTCTGTAGTGCTATTGGCAAGGGGAAATAATCTAGTTCATCTCTGAGCATGACGAGAGGGGAAAAGGCTGGCCCAAATTTATAGTCCTCCAACTGCTAAACGAATGAGAGCATTGGGATTGTTGCATTGTTCTCTCTCGACTTGCTAAACTACTACAACTGCCGAATACTAATGTCATTAATCTCCATACAATAGCCGCAGAAGCTTGGGAGGAACTCCTACGATGTAATTCGAGCCTATACTAACTAATGCTAAGGTGTGGTTCTTGAAAAATTAGACATGCATGGCCAAGCATAATATAATAGTAGTTCGTGAAAAGAGGAGGAATCCAAAATGTTTGCTAACAAAGAAACTTGAACCAGAACATGCAGTCAAATATTTTTAATATGTGAGTAAATGTATCACGAGCGAGTCCTGCCTACCGCATTCAACTTTTCAACATTTCTTTAGAAAATGGCCAAAATATTTATTATACTGCGAACGGTACAAGGCTTGAGATGAATGGCTTCATTTTTTATTTCCGGTAATTCTTTCTAAAGGATGAAATAAATTAGCATTTTGAATAGGCGAACATTGCATTTCATAGTTATTCAGTTCAATTACCTCTTATTCCCAGCCAAGATTTTATTCAGTTCTTTGAGATCACAGAGAAGAAAGAAATGTAATATTGTATCATATTTTTCTTCTCCGTCATGCTCAAAGCATAAACTCAATTGTGCTAGAACAAAGTTGATCTTGAATTATTAATGGTTTCTTAAATCTCACCCTTCTTCCGGGTTCTCATTCAATTGTACAAATATATAATATAATAAAAAATATGCGATCTGGTTGCCTGAGCCAAGGTAGAGAGATAAATAAATATTATTTATTTTTAAAAGTTTGTGCCAAGCAAAGCAAAATGGATCTGTCAACTTCCAATAACTCATTTTTAACCAAAGTCGTAGATAGAGATCAGAGTCTTGTCATATTTTTACTGAGATCAAGATGTCGAGGCAGTTGACAGCTACGGCTTGTCCTCTGACAGCATATATCACAAACCAAAATAAAAATTCCTCCCGTGACTTATCCCTTTAGGATTTGACGACAAAGGGAAGGAATTACATATTTTAATTTGGATAATCCCCTTAAAACAAATAGCGCTTGAGTTTGAGTGACAAATGAGTGGGGTCTCAATAAATGTTTATGCAATAGCCTCCAGGTGTGCTTCTTGAATCTAGCCATGATTGCATCTCATGAATTACAATTATTTGAGCTGGGATTGGTTTTAGATTTGTAATCAATGAGAGATATGTAATCGAGTAAATCGATCAGAACTTTACTCCATTGAATATAAGTATAGTCATGTACCTCGCCTATTTTGGGGATGATTGAACGAGATGACTTTGGACATGATCAGATTCATTCTAGATGCAAATCGTGACAAAAATAAAAATGTAAATTACACATTCAACTCATCTCTATCCCATATTGTACTCAATCTCGCCTACATTTATATATAAAATGCTCTAAACTGTAATATTTTTTGACAAAGCCTTATGATTTCAGAAAATGGGAATTCTCTGCAGGACAGGTTAAAAATGGAACTAACTGCTCTATTGTTGATCCAGAAACAGATTTCTGTATAAAGTCAAGTTTTCTTCTTTCCCAGTCTCAAATTCCCGTTGAGTTGAAGAATGGAAAGTTGACTAAAGCAGCATGAAAAGGAACTCATTTAAATCCCAATCTACACAATAAATATCCACAAAACTCCCATTAGTTTGGGTGGTTACAATTACATGTGAAATTATCCATGTTGTGTTATATGGCCATATGTACGTGTTGTGTACGGTCAAAAACCACACAATTACATTCTTTTTAATGCGATCAGTGTGAGATAAAAGTAAACCTTTCCTAGAACCAACAAATAAGATCAAATCCCCAGATATTTAAGAATATTGCAACGAATACAAATATCGATGATCCCTCTAATTTTATTTTATATTTTATTTATGAATAGACACACAGTTAAATACAAGATCGTGATTTGATTTCGGTTCAGAACAATGAATAGAATTTTACCATCAAATAGCAAACCACAAGAAAACAATTCAAGGAATTGTTGTAAGTCGCAACAATTGTGAACTGTCGCACGCGTGTTTGGCGTTGGCCCCCCGCAGCCCCCAATAAAAGAGGGACTTTTGTGAGTACCTCGAAAAGTTCTCTTGTCAGTCCCCCACCGACTTGAGCTTGACAACTACGGAATACGAATCTCATCTTTCCACTCACTTTGTCCTAAAAAACCAATTTTGACACTTGAGCCGGAATCAAAATCAAATTTAAACTCTGGATTGTAATAATAATTCAAAGATACAAAATGATATTTGAGCCACTCGTGACAGTTCTAAATTGAAACAAATGGAAGATACATGATAACATTCTATTCTCGTATTTATATAAACTTGTTGCTTTGCGTGAGGACTCACGACTCAAATAAAATGCTTGTTTACATATAGCACAATTATTATTGGCCCATCAAAATGGCACTGGATGCCTCTGCGTGGAAGAGCAAAGTGACAGACGGACAGCAAAAGCTTCTTCCTTGACCACTGAACGTCAGATCCCGAGATATCCACCATAAAACAACTCAGGTCAACAGAGGATTAGAATATTATGAGAACTCTTACAAAGTTTTGTAAATTGTAGCAAAAGCTGTTGATGCTTAGATTTGAAATGAGCTTTGATCTCTGACAACTTGTTTAATTTAAAACATTTAAAGAGGTTGTAGAATGCGTGTAATTTATATTCCATATTGTATTTCTTATTGTGGCCTCCAAGCTGTGCTTCAAAATCAAGATTGACTGACAGATCGAGACCATTACGAATTGTATACGGGCTCATTTAAAAGCTAATTTACATCCCAAACTAAAACATTAAACGGAAAATGAGTTGTGCATGGCATTTATTCTTATTTCAATTTCAAACAACCTCAAGCCAAATCAAGGCTAGCACCTTTTGGATGCTGGACCAGTCTCAACTTGCCTCCATCACTCACATTATTATCCCTTTTTGCAGTTGTCCACAAAAAGTAAATAACTTGTTGTGGCGAAAAGATCACAAATTGGTTTGGATAGTTGTGTAAATACTTTATTTTGTTAACTAAATGGGAGCCCCATGGACTTTAATCTTGGGCTCTAATTGGGAGATTATAGAGCTTTAGCAGAAGCCCAGTAGCGTGGTGGAATAACTGGAGCTTGGCACGCAAAACGGGGATAAAAAATGAGATCATTGTTTGGCTGAGCTGATGATGAGAAATGAAGGGGCGTCTTCCGCCATCAAAAGTAAATCAGATCTCTCTCGAGCTTTGTTTGTGGCTGCTGTTGATTAAGTGGAGATTTCGTGGTTTTAAAGTGTGCTCTTATTTATTTATTTATTCTCCCAACTAGTTTAGCCACAAACAAGCTGTCAGAGCAATTTTAACTGATGTTTGACGTGGAGAAAATACACAAACTTGCTTGTTAACGAGTCTTACAAATTAGAGCAGTCATTAAAACTAGCTGGCATGTAATTGAAAATCCAGTGGGGAAAAGCCATTAAATTAAATAGTGCTTGATGTAAACAATCTCAGATTACCTCTGTATATTTTATAAGGACAGACGGACACATTTTCGGATTGGGACTCCATAAATAAGTCAATTGGTAGTTGGCTAATAGCTTTTTGAGAAGGATTTCTGCAGTGATGGTGAGCGTTGTGCTCGGACCCCCAATTGTCTTAGAAAGCAAGTCTAAATTCCTCACGAAAACGGTGGGATTGAGAAAAAACGGTGTCATCTGATTGTTCCTTTTTAAGCCCATTCTTCTGTCACTCATCCGACGATTGGAGGCCTCAGATCAGCCGCAAATAACAGCTTGATAGTTGAGCCAAGATGACAAGGAACATCAGAACGGACACATTGTCAATCCTCCATATAGCCCTAAATAAAAGAGAAACAAAGGGAACTTTAATACATGTGTGTTGGCCAATCCACTGTCGCACTTTCGTAAAACAAAGAAACTGAGAGATTGAGTAGACTATAATTTTATAGCATGAAAAAGCTGGCTAATTTTGCAAAATTAACAAGGAGTTGAGTTTCCATCCTGCGCAGCATAACTAATTAAAAAGACCATTGTAATTGTAATCCACTGTCCGCACGTGTTAATTTAATTTGCTTTGTTAACAAAGTAATAATAAAGAAGAGTCGGCTATTGTTGTAATTTTAAAGACTATTATTCACATTTATATATTATTACAATAATCCCATGCAATTCCAGTTGAGAGATGGATATGTATTAATCCATCAAACAATTATTAGATTCTCAATTTCAGGGCCGTCGCCCTTCCTAATTAAACAACGGCTGTGTGAAAAACTTTGGAGTGACCATTATAAACTAAACGGCCCTGGAGCTTTCTTTGATACTGCGCTCATTCATTACAGTTGACAGGGATCCAGTTCATCTTCAATCCCGACATCCATTTCACATTCCCTATTTTCTTCCTTTTCAATCAATCTGCAGAGAAAAAACAATATCGCCCATTGTTTATTATTAGCTACTTGTCGGCATCTTACACATACTTATTACTTATGTATGCAGGCACACTTGCAATACTTGTAAACTAATGTCTCTGAACTCCGTTTTCATTTTTTTGTCTCATTTTCCTATTCAATTCGATACTCGAGAGATTGTTTCATTGTATGTAATTATTATTGTGTGTCAGCCGTAGATCTAATTTGAAATGAAGACTTAAAGTGTGCCTTTACTTGCTTGGATTGTGTAATTACTGCCAGAGGCTGAGCTACAAAGGAATGTTTAGTTGTTCTAAAAAATATACATGTAATTTGTTTCCAATTTTAGAATTGGTTTTAAATATCTGCAGCTTGAACTGCATTTCCTTCCTTCGTTAGTTTAATGACATGCGAAATATGTTTTATGAAAAAAAGAGTATGTTATTAGTATTAGGGATCAAAACTATGAAGAGATGAGTTTCGGGTGGAGTTTGCTGTGGACGTGAAAATTTACAAGTATTAAAGTTGGAGTCCAAAATGTCCAAATATGTTCATCTTGTCAGTTTCACTTCCCTTGTTAGTCTAGCCATAAATTGAGAAAAACTGATAATCCATAATTTTTAACTCTGGAGCTTAATGAACTAAATGAACCCATTCTGCCGCACAATTGCTTATTCTAATTAAACCAAATGAAGGGCTTTTGATCAGTGTTATTACTTTGAAAGGGATAAATCAGAGAAAGCAAGAAATGTGGGCCATAAATTACAATTTCCAGCTCCTGTGTTACTTTCACAATTAGCGTTTTAACTAAATTTAACTAAATTGGGTGGTCGATATATTCAACCATTCAAATTGAGTAATTGGCGATGAAAGAATTTTTACTTTTTTTATCGAGTTTATAATTGCAGGGTTGGTTTTCCAACTTTCCAATAAATCAGTAATCTGTAAAGGAAGTAGACTTTTTACGGAAAACGTGAGAAATCAAAATGGAACAATCAAACTCACGAAAACATTGGTTTACAATAGTAAACATGCATGTGCATATAATGATCTAGATCAAATGCATGACTTTAAATATCAATAAAACATTTAATAAATTGATACAGTTTTGTGGGCGTGGTTGGTTTTGTTTTACTGCGTTGGAATCTCCACCCCATTTATCACGCTCTGACAGATCTAGCCCCAAACTATTTATGAATCTGGATCCATACATATAAATATTTATAATTAATTTAACCTCTGCTGCTGCCACTCTCATTTCATGCCTCAATGCACGACCAAAATAGAAACATTTAAAGTAAAGCACAGTCAAATTAAAGTGGTCATTGTGCTCCACGAGAGCAAACATCAGCGTCAGTCTTAATGGACTTTGGGGGAAATTTAGCGTCTTTTTCTCAATGGGAGCTCATTTTTCTGGAAAGAAAATTGCAAGAAGTCTCATTAAATTATGGTTAATGGTCCCATGTGTCCCCTTCCGATAAAATTTACTTGCATTCATATAATAAAAATAATAATAAGGTCTCGCAATCTGAGTTTGATCTAATACAAGGAAAAGGCAGGTTGGGTAATTTAATGGTCGTAAATATGGAGGATGTATGTAAGTCTCCGCTGGGGCTGTCGTCTTAAATTCCACAGCTTGTCTTTTGTCCCTTTAAGCTCCTGCCTTACTTTATGAGGTGAAATTGGAGAACCACAACAAGACCACAAATTTATGTTATGTTATGTTGGATGGCTAATCAAGCAGGTAATTGAATCAGAACGGGAGAAACTGTAATTTTAAATGATGGGTATCATTGCAGAGCTTTATTGACCATTAAGGCATAACTAGATCTTGGGAAGATGAGTCACTACGTTAATTAGCCCTGATAGTTAAAGTTTTAACGGCTACAACAGCTCTTGAGCTGATGAAAGGGGGAGTAATTTCAAATTTTTTGAATGGCTGCAATTTTTCATTTTTATGAAGATTGGAACTTTTTGCTGAGGCGTTCTTCTTAGCTTTTAATTTGTGAACTTAAAAGAGACAATGATTCTCCTTGTTCAACTTTTTTCTTCTTCTTTTGGGAGCTGGTCACGATCTGAGTTCACTTGAAAATTCAAAGTATTCAACAAACAGCATTTACATGCATTCTTTGGCATGTCATGATACAATATGCTACAATTTTACTAAATTCCACCTTCATTTCTCATCCTGAACCAGAAAAACATAATTTTGTTCCTCTCCTTGTCTGTCCTCTGTAACTTATCCAAAAAATCATACCACAAAGGAAAACGACTCCACAAGAGCTCACGAGTTGAAATGAATAGTTTGGGAAAAGAGACAGAAACTTTACAACAAAATTCGTGCCAGTTTGCTTACAACTGCTTTTCATTCAAAAAACTCTTCTTCGTCCAAATAAGTTTTGACTGACACTCTCAGTTTTCTGGAGTGTCTGATAATCTCCATCTTCAAACGTCCATGAAAATTTGAACAAGACTCCCTTTCTTATTTACTACTCTTTTTGGGGAAAAGATGAGTGGCGTAAAGCAAAGTGAAAGGATGTTTGACAATTTACAATAAGCAAATCAATAAAAAATCAGATTACAAGCGTAACGCCATCAAAGTCAGTCAAGTCAAAGCTCTCCACCTTTTTAATTGTGCACTATTTAGAGTCCGTGCCATAGCATGCAACTTGTAAAAAAATGATGGTTTGCTATAATTTTCCTGTTTAATAGTAAAAGCTCAGCCCACCTGTCCCTCACAATTCATAACGCTCGTACATTTAGTTTGCTCTACCGTTTCCAATAAAACCAAGTCTCTTTCCCACGGCCATAAAATCCATATTTAACCAAAAGTGTAACACTTCTTACACCCATCCCATTTTTGTTTGTGAATTGCATTACACATGTAAACATGGACCAACTATTCGAGCAATGCATTAAAAAAACAATAGGTAAAGGATTCATTAAAGCAGCTCGGATATTTAAATTTCGTATTGCAAGTCCAATTTTCTGGCACTGCATGCAAGGCAAGCGTTGGCCTGCTGAGCCCACGTAAATTTATATTCTCACAATCTAAACTCAAACGTGATTTAATTTAAACTCGTTTGCTCAAATACCTTTAGGATTCATAGAGTTGAACCATATTTCACAAATTTTTATCAAACTGTTATGTGTGCTGTGTAAAATAAGACGGGACACAATGTATGGAGAATGAATAGGAAATAATAATGAAAAGCAATAAAAGTGTTTGGTTGTTGCACCCATAAAATAAATGTTACGTCAATTGTATCCGTCTAATGAGTGAAACTGGGAGAGATTTTAATGACTTTCTCACAACCAAAAACTTGAGAGTCCTTTTCTTTGTAATATTTTACTGCTTTCTTTTCAAACAAATATTATTATCACCCATGTAAGAGGCCAACAGGCCAAGCCATCAAGTGATGAAATTACGACAATGGTGCTAAAATTAGATTGTGTTAAATTCCAAGCCCTTCTTCCCTATCCTACACTATCCCACAAGATTTATTTGTCGAAAATCATTTTAAACTCAATCACTTTACTTTTGCAACCTACTTTATTCTAGTTGCTGAATATATATACCAAACATTTGATTTAAAAAGTTGTAACAAAAAGTTTTAATGGTTTGTGAGATTTGTATTATTATTATAAAGTGTGAGAAATAGTTATGGATTTGATTGAAAATCAAAAGTAAAGCGAGAGTTGTTAAAAGTTAATAAAACTACTTGAATATCGCAAAAAAAAAATCGTAGTCGTTAAATAAATATGTCAATATTCAGAATTGATATTACTCTAGATCGTCAATGGGGTCGTAGCTGAATGAATACTTGGCCTTCTCCAAATTCTTCAGTCGTGCGTCTCGTCGTTGGCCAAAATATTGAAATTCTCTACTTTGGGGTGCATTTTGTCGAGCTTCTTCAAATGCTTTCTAAAATCGCAAAACAATTTTTTTTAGATATTTTTTCAATAAAATTCTCTAAAAACCCCATAACTCACATCTCGCTCAATTTTTTCCTCATTTTCCTTCTCCACGAATTCTCTGTAAGCATCTGCAAGTTTGACAAAGTCCAAATCGAACCAATGCCGTAACATTTTGTTTCTTGCCAAAGCTTCGACGGCCAGATCGTAAACTCTTGGGTAATGGAAGCCCAGGCGAGGAATCACCTTGAAATTCTGAAGCATGGCGTCCATCAGTGAAAAAGCGTGACGATTGATGACGTTCAGGGGGCAAAATTGAGACCCTTCAATGAGCTGATAAATAAAACGTTTTTTTTTCTTTTAAAAAGAAAGTCTTTTTATGCAATATTTTCAAAAAGTTTTTTTTTACCTCTTTGTGATACAAACAAGCAAGATGTTCGTAGTACGCATAGTTTTCACTCTTCAAGAAAACGTCAACAATTTCTTCTTCCAAAAACATTCCCGTCTCACGAATTTCAGGGGATTTGCTAGGGTAGCAGACAACACCTTCCAAAGATTTCTTCAAATTGTTTGCATATTCCATTGCCAACGCTTTTCCAGGGCTAGTGTCACTTTCCTTCAGTTCCCACGCCTTGATCGACATCAATTTGATCAAAAGATTCAAACTGAGCACTATAAGGCTGGAAGCTTCCTCTAAATTATCAAAAAATATTACGAGTTATGAGTAACTTTATTATAATTTTATATTCTACCTGCGCGTTGAAACAGCCAACCAAAACCAGCTTCAGTGACTCCCATGTCTTCGTTCAAGGAAAAGACATACTTCCCATCAAGATTCGCCGCATTCTAAGGTAAAAGCAATGTTACTGCGAGACTGGTACAATAATTGTTTGTACAAACCTTTTGAATGAATTTGTCAACCTGGACCTTAATTTCCTTGTAATTCTGGAATTGAGCGCCATAGCCAAACTTGAGCATTTGATACTTTTCCTGATTGGAATTCACCTCGCCCTCAATGGATGCAAATGATCCTGGGCCGTGCTCTTCTCGTGGAACATTTCCTGCGACAATTATGCCCCAAACAACTAAATTTCATAATTAAGCAATTTATTAACCTTTTGACCTACCTGGATCTATCAAAGTTGCCAAATTATCAACAATTCCGTCTTTCATGCTGAAAACGGTCATCGCGATCTCCAATGGGATTGCTTTGTTTTCAATTGAATTCAAACACTTCCAATAATTGGCAAACTTGACGATAATAATCGGCAACTCTTCCAAACGTGGAGCGAACTTTTTGACGAGTTGGACGACAATTTCGGCCTTCATCTTCTGCTTTGTTTCCAACTCCTTTTCGAGCATGTAAGCAATGTTGGTGCTGCAAAAAAGTTAAAGGAAATAACACTTTTATTCCCCTTTAGAGGTAATTATTTTGATCCCTTACCTTAGCACTGCGCCAGACGGCGTCATCACTTCTTTCGAACCGTTGTAATCCTTAGCCTTGTCGGCGTAAAAGGCCTTCTGTTCTGAACTCAATGACTGTAAAACGCATAAAAGGAAAAATAACGTTTTCAACTACAAAACACCAAATAATGACCAAATTTCGACGCCCTTCATTCGACAAACTTACCTGCCAGTCTCCACTCAGGGCGTTGGCCAAGGCCTGAAACTCTCCGTTTCCAGGAAGTGGAATCCCTTGGATTCCAAACTGCTTCTTTCTATCCATTACAAAAACCCAAAATCCATTTCGTTTCGGTTTTTTCCCCGACATGACCTGACCTTGACCTTTCTGGTGGCCAACTATTCTTCTTTAATTAAATGTTGGGGAGTTGTTTTGGGGAGCTCCGTTTCTCACAAAGTGTTCCGAGCGAATGAGGCAGCCTGAATGGGAGCTTTAGTTAAAATTTAACTAAAGCAGCACAGTCTCAAGTTGCCTCAGCTTAATCGTTAATTAAACGTTAATTAAACAATGGCCTAATTTAGCCACGTTATGACATGACATAATTTCACAGTTGGCCCTTCCATCCGTTAATTAGAGAAATTCTTGGGCCTTTGAGATTTATTTTGAATAGCGTGATTTAATGAGGGATTGTGAGAGGTCTTCTTTAGGACAGAAGTCGTTAGATTTGGATTGTCAACAACGCTGATGATTATTTCATGGGATGAAAAAACAGTCAAGTGGAAGTCTTTTTCATTTATTTCTCTATCATTATATTTAACTTTTGTATTCAAAGGAAGAAAAGAGACTGCAGTGCACATAATTTCAATCCAAATGTTACAATTTCCAGTCTCTGTAAGAAAGAAAGAAATAAAGATTCAAAACATTTTTGATTCACTTCCTTCCAAAGGAAATTTGGGCTTATTCAGAGAGTTCACAGTGGCGAATATAAATATAAAGTGGGAGTGGGCTCTTTTGTCCTCTTTTTTGTCTCTCTTGTAAAGAAAGTGGTCAGTTCTCATCTTGAGCCACTTCTGGAATTGTTCAGCCAAAGCACAAAGTCCAATCAAGTTGCTGAATAATTGAACTCATTAAATATTAGGCATTAGATTATTTAGATTTGTAATATCAGACCAGAATTTGCATAAAGCTCATCAGCCAGCAGAATTTTGGAGGAGAGGTGGAAAGTGTATAGCGGAGGGGCGTAAGGAAACATTGTGGACTCTGTAATAACAATAATAATGGAATAATTGCCTGTAATTTAGCAATAGTTGCTCGCGCCCGAAATTTTTTAATCCATATAGCCATCACGATTATTCCTCGGCACGACACGAACTGCTCAAAGGTTTCTGCAAACTGTCAAATTATGCTTCGGAAAAGTTCACGAAGCTTTGGTTGGTCCAATTACAAGCCACAAAAGTTGTGTAATTTTGAGCCAAATTCCCTGAACTTTATTGAGCATATAATCTGAAGAGATAATTAGGAGTACATACAAAGCACCAAATGTTTGCGGTACTCCAAGTCCAGCCAAGTAATAAATGGACGAGTTTTTTCAAAAGAGATCATAAGAATTATCCTGTTCAGTCTCCTTAAAAATCAAATTAGACGAAGATCACCTTCCAATCATCCTCCACCTTGTAATCATCTTCACTTTAACGGAATCAACGGCCTTTGTCCGACACCACTAATATTCATAACCATTAGAGAATTACCACCATCACTTGTTTCTTCAAGAGGAAAATCGCATATCTTTAATGGAGAAAAAATTCAGTTCATGCATGTCGGCTATTGATCATTACCAAAATAAAATTACAAAATTTTTTAGCCTCGGTATGTTAAGTATGCAATGGAGCATTTACTTAGTTGTACATAATGCAATTTGCTGGAACAAGATTATTAATATCCAAGTGTTCAAAGTGAAGATGGAGAGAATAATTCGGTTCATTTGTGATCCAAAAGCGTTAAATCTTTTCTAAAGATTATCGCCTCTCTTCATTTGACCCCCACTGCGACCAAAACAATGGAATATGTTATATTTATTACCATTACCATATTATTCCTCTCATGTATTGTGTAGATGAAAATTAAACAATGTTTTCCTTGATTGAGAGATTTACATTAACAAACTAGCCGATGATCACAAATAGCGACTGTCGGCTTCATTTATAATGTATTCATCCTTTAACAAACTAAATTGATCCAGATTTAAACAAAAATAAGATGTGCGATATAAAACCGCAGCTTTCCCACAGCCAGCGTGGATTTGCATCATTTTATCTAATAATAGCAAAAAATATTTAAGCTATAAGGCGTTGCATTGTTGGCCAAGTCAAAAAGAGAAGGAAGCGTGAAATTAGTTCAGTTTCAAATTTTTTCACTTTAAGGAAAATTGACAGCTCTTTTCTTAAATTTGAGAACCATAAAACTTGTTACAATTTCATATCACACGCTACGCTTTTAAATATTTCATCTCCTTTAAGCTTTTCTATTCTATGTATATAGTGCGCATTTCCTATTAAGCTGATGGACACATAAAACACATTAGTACGGGCTTTAAACTTTAAAGTTTAAACCCTTCCAAATAATAATGTGTAATGTCTTAATTCTTTTTGTGTTGGATTGTTGAATCCCTAAATCCGAGCACTTACAACTTGTACTAGTTCCTTTTTAGAAGGAACAATAATTCCCACAAGACAAGAGCCGAGCCATTTGGATGACAAATGAGAAACCCTTTGATCTGAATTCCATTTCCAGGCTCTTAAACTTGGTTTGTGTGCAATGGCCATTAAACCACTTGAAAACAAGGTCAAAGGGAACAACTCTCGTCAATGCAAAAATTCTAATCCTTCTCTGGAATGAAGGGATTAGAAAACTTGAACCAAAACATTTATGAGTTTGAGGGTAAAACTTAAAAATTGCATTTTTATTATTAAATGGACATTAGGATTCATTGTCCTCGGTGTTGGTCTGGTCTTAATGGATGGCCACCTTTGCACAAAACCAACGGCTTTAAAAGAAAAAAGGGAAAACAAATGCAAATTTAATCCATATAATGCCACAGTTTGTAATCCATGCAGAGGCTGGGGTGTGAAAGGGACAATGGAAACCATAAAATAAACCAGACAATATAATCAAAAGGACCTAATCCCTTAGTTTTAATGTAATTCAGACCGGCAACTATTCAACCAAGTTCAAGACCCAAACCTAAAGAGAGACTCAGAGAGAGAGGTGATGAAAATTCCGGATCAAAAATGTTAAGTCAGAGAAGCAGAACTAAATAAACGACAAAGTAATAATGCGCATTGGTTACAGGGCTATTAGGGAAATTATTTGGGAAACTGTCAATAAAACTAAATGAGGTTGACGTGGATGAGTGGCTCCGTGGTTTTACATGCATACTCATGTTTTCATTCAAAAGTGATGGGATTGAAGGAAGAATGAGCATTAGAGGAGAAAAGTTGTTTGACAGAAGCGTAACAATGAGACCGAACCCTTTCATTCACAAATTGTTTGTTGGTCAGATGTTATCGGGATTTAGCAGTAATCGGATATTGGGATCAAACGAGTTGAGGCAGAAGGGAAAGTCGGTCTCTTTTAAAGGGACTTGACAATGGATATTGATCCTCTATTATTACACGATATCCACTCCAATCCATCTATAAATACATCTATTTACATCTCTCTGCTTTTTCGTGTCTATTTATTTTGAAATATTGCAAGACTTTGGGTGAAAGTTGCACGAATAGTCGATCAATCAAATCAATTCTTTTATCGCCACCACAATTTCTTTTTAATTGATCTTCCATTTAATAATTTTAGTTGGCACATGATTTCTGCAGATGTAATCATAATTCCAAATAATTTCTGCCATCACGTCAACCACGTCTTGTATTGACGTTCATTGTTTCTGAGAAATAATGAAGCCTCATCCTGACTTTTGTCAAACTGAGAATAATAATAATAGTAAATACTAATAAATATATGAATGCAAAGTAATGCAGTTGAATGAGGCTATAAATACTAGAAATCATGTCACTTTCCAACTCTTTGCATAGTTTGTAAACAGAGGACAATAGACAACAAATCAGATTAAGCGGAATAATAATGACGCGGAGGGAGAGCTGTATCAATTGTGTAAAAAATGAGATGGATGTCATGAATAGGCAAATTAGGATGGGCCAATGTGGTCTTGGCTTGGATCTGGATTGGCTTGCAAGTTGCAGCAGGGAAAACGAGGCTTGGCTGCCACAAACTAAAGTTATATAAGTTAACTAAGGCTAATGGGAGGCAGTAAAGTTAATAGGACAACTATACAAGTTATTGGTAATAATATCTCATGCAAATATTTCTAATAAGTTTATTTGTACTATTGATTAGCATGGATGCCATGCCTCGTCCAAGCTCTAATCCCAATTGGATAATAATTGAAGGATGTCAAACAAAGATTGAGGATGAGATGATAATACATTGTAATTCAGAACATGAAGTCTTGAAAAGTCTTGCGTCCCAGCCAAATAATGGACATCCGCAGCAAATACATCACAACCCAAGTTTACTTACTAAATTAGCATAAACTCTTTCCCTTCTTCAATTAGAGGGATAAACTAATAAGAGATCTGGTGCTGAGTCCAAATTCCATAGCGTACGTGTACAACTTGATGGACTATCTCGTGGAATCACAATTGAAAGGAGAAGATTGAGATTGCGACGACCAAACAATCAATCCTTTGCAGGGAACTGCTTATTTTGAATTAATTTTACCCTCATCAATCAATCAACTCCATCAGACATCCACAAAGATTTTTATCGTAGCCCAAACTTCATATATCACGCAACCAAGAACATTGTCTAACTGGGTTGAAGGTGAAACTAAAAATTTTCATCTAATTGGTCTGTGTGTGGCAAAGAATTAAATCGTTTTCACTGCCACCTCCAAAAATTCCCTTGACTCATGCAATTATTATGAGAGAAAGTGGTGGAATTTTCATGCTGACGGCCACGAAATTACACAACTTATTTTTAAAAGTGGTAATGTATTCATTCCCTGATTGGAGTTGACTTATCTACCTTTTTTATTGTTGGAAGGAGAACTACATTTGTAACAATTTGTCTCTGTTTGAGCTCAGTCAACAGACGATTGAAGTCTGAGCCCCATGAAAAGGGCTCCCCGCAGATTCAGTAGGATTGAGAAGCAAATTTGTTTCCAACTACTAACGAGCGTATATTTATTTAAATCTACCAAAAGTAATTTAAACACTTTTACTTTCCAGTTAAAACAATATAAGTATAAATATATGATTGTTGGGGTACGTGCTATTTGAACCTTATACACATTATTTTCCCAATGCGAATTACATTCACAGCATGCTTAAATAAGTTAGTCCATTGTGTTGGAGAAAAACCAACAATGCACAAATCTATTTTATTTTTTCCTTTTGGCATTTTTATGATTGAGGAGTGAAAAGTCAACGAAGCAATAAAACTTTCCCAGATCCAATGCGCCAATGGATCCAACCGGATGCCTTAAAATACTGTAATTTATCTTCAACTAAACATTTAATAATTCAAGTTTGTTTGTTCAACGAACCCAAACTTTGCGAAAGTTGACACTTTACATAAACATTTAAGAGATCCAATAAAGCTTTATGAGTTTATTTATTAAATATTAAAAGATTGAAATGCTGATGATTATCTCCGTTATTTATGAGATCTCTCTCTCCTCATACTTTTTTCCTCAAAGGCTTAAAAACCACAAATTTAATAAGATCAGAGAGAAGGGCTGAATAAACAATTTACGCCCTCCATGATTTTTTACCCTTCTTTGTTAAACAGTGCTCCATTTTTTATGTCTGTTGATCCAACAGAGTTTGGAAGGTGCAACAGGTGTTTTACAGACAATATTTGATAATTGCATTGCATCATAAAGTCATCTTCATTTTAACGTTGCATAATAAAATGGAAAACAGTTAGTTCTTTACAACTTCTCACTTTTGTTATTAAATACATTCAGTTTTCAAAGCCCAAAATAACAGGGAAAAGTTGTTGTTAACAATTTAATAATGCGATTTAAATTGTTGTAAGCTTTGATTGTATGGGATCCTTAGAAAATGGAGTAAGTTTACTTTAGGATTAGTAAATATATATATATCTAGATAAAGTAGGAAAAGAGGATTATATAATGTATTAAACCATAACAAAGAATTAGCAGTCAAAAAGAATGAGTTTGCTCAGCAGAGAGTGAAAGTGAGATGAAATTATGGGATTTCATTTTGTCACAGGTGTTGCGTAATCTCCCATTTTTTACACTCTTTTAACTCGTGATGTTTAAATGCAAAATCTAGTTTTAGTCCCAACCCAATAAATTTCCAGATTATGTCAAACGGAGCAAAATTCCATAAAATCCTGCTGAATATCGACAATTAATTGTGGTCGAGATGACAGGATTAATTAGCAGTGTAACAAGCTTGCATTATTATTATTTTTTCAAGGCTGTTGTTGTTTGATTGTCATCTCTCGTGAGCCAAAAATGACACGAGAGACATTAATTACAGGTAAATAATTTGTTATAGGAAAAAGAGAATGTCCAATCACTCCAATAACAAATTAACAAAAAATGTGACAAAAACTTAATTGTTTCAACTCCACATTTGCATTCAAGGAAAGGGGAGCAATTTCTCACCTGCTCCAATTTGACAGACTCATTGCCAATTAAGTTTGAGCTCACCTTCATCTTAAATTATGGAGAAATGGGTTGGATCCAACTAATTAACATAACACTACATGCATGCAAATAGCTAAATGGTTTTTCCTTGTTGCAAATATTACAAATTAATCTCTTTTAGTAAACATGTAGTTTAGCAAATTGTTGTAATATTAATTGTAGGCAGGAGTCAAAGGAAACAAAGGAACGCGAGGCGTAGTTTAATTTCATTGGTTAATCAGAGTGGACGACATGGTCAACCATTTAGTAAACTAAACAAGCGGCATATAGATAGTTATAATTGTCACTGATCGTGGTGCCTGCCAAGGACATGCCCACCCCACAAACTACTACTACCTCCAATATCCATTTAGATACGTGATCACTTTCCTTGAGCAACGAGTTGGCCAATTCAACCAAGTCAACCAACTCGTCGACTCGTAAAAAAAGATAAAAATCAATTTCAAAGGTGGTCATAATGCTTCCAATTAATAGTCCGGCACACTTATGCATCCTTTGTCAATCACTTTCAAATTTTAACCTCTTATTGCATATATGCTTTTATAACAACCCATTGTCTTTAGCTCTTAATGAATTGGCTGTCGTCATTAACTGTATTGAAGAACAAAGAATTAATCACTCATCTTCAAATTATCCCAACGGACTCAATCTTATTGACAATTGTTTTTGTTTTTCTATATTTCGAAATTTTGTAAAACTGAAATGTAATGTATCTCAAGTTTTTGTGCAACGGGGATCACATAATAATAATGATGATGATTGACGGTGAGTTGAGATTGTGGAGTGGACTGATAATTTATTGGTTACACTGCTACTTCTGCTAAGTTCTGCTGCAAGATCCTGGGAGGGATGTCAATCAGATGAGTCGGCATTTTGTGGATTCCAAATCATCACTGGACATCTTCTCTCTCACCTGTCTTGTCTCTCATTTTGTTTAAAACAACATTTTACAAAACAAATGCCAAATCAGATCCCTCTTCATATCAAATTCAATCCATATTGTTCCAACCACTAGCAGCTGCAATTACATATTATGATATTCATATTTATTTCAAGTCATTAATGCCAACCAAAAACTTTCCAAAGATGAAATAGCCAATGTTCCATTCATCAAGGAAATTACCAAAATCTTTATAAATGAAGCAGCTTTGCTTTGCTTGATTATTGATCTTGTTACGATTAGAATTTGAGGGAAAGACAAAAGTCATGCTGAATGCACGTTTTCATTCAAATTACAAGTCACATTATTCCATCAAATTAAGCATTTAACTTATGATAGATGTAATCAACATCCAACTCCAACATGTGTCTTGCTTGTCAATGAAATTATTTTGAGTACAATGCAAACACTGGCACTTACTTTTCGTGGGAGAGAGATGAACGAGATGCTTAAAAAGAGTTAAGTAACGACTCAAACTAAAGTAGTTCACACGTCGCACCATTTTCGGTAGAAACAAATGCACTTTAAATAAGAAACAGTCAAATTATCTTGTGAAAGCTTCGTGAGCATACACAAACACTTGTTTTTAGACCACTTGATTGTATATATAACTCATCTTCAATTTATTAAAAAGTCATGTATGCAAAACTTTGGGAATTTCCCCCAACGTATAGAGATAATATGTAAATTAATAGTCAAAGGAGCAATAATAATCAATCACTAATTTATTTGTGTTTATCCAGCAAAAATAAATTACATTTGATTAGGAACACCCTCAATCCACGAAATTCAATCTGTTTCGCATTGTTAGTAAATGTTGTGGGAATTAATTTTATTTAGTGAATTTTGTTGTAGGTGGTCCTCTCGTGGCTTCCTTGTATACAATACAATAAATATTTAGTTGATCGATTCTGAGCCGTGATCTAAGCACTCTTCTTTCTCCAATCTATTCAAATTTTTAGAGCAGCGATATTAAAGAAATATGATGGCCATTGTGCCATCATTTTGTTCTTGTACAAAAGGACGATGATTCGGTTGAAGTTGAAACTTTGTTCAATTACAAGAAGAGTTGGACAAAAGGAACTAGTTCCACAGATCCATATGTATATTCATGAATTTTAAGACGTCTGCTGGATCTTTTCTCGAGTTTTTTTTTCAGTTGAGCTCATCAACATTAGGTAAATGAGGATACCCATGAAGAATCACGATCAGTTTTTGTAAGTAATCCAATCAGAACCAGTCGTCTAATGAGAATTAAGTGCTCCATTTCAATACCTTCAACATTAGAGCTCGGATTGGAGTGATCTCAAATATTATTATTCCTTTTCAATTTCATCTTATAGCAAAGAGTTCAAAGAGTTGTTTGCTTAGTTTGTTTACTTACTTCTCTGTACTTTCTCTGCTCTGTCGTCTGCCTCAAATTAATCAAACTCTCTTGAGCTTTAAACAATGCTTTTTATTTAAAAGCTCACAAATAATATAATCAAGTGGTATGCAGGGGATTGTGTCCTTTGGCGTCCGTCCCGTGACAACTCTTGACAAATTGGCCTCCACCTCTGAGGAAAAAATAGATTCCTCACTCCGTCTGTCCGCATGTCTTCATCCCATTAATCCCAAGCTCTGACTTTTCAATGGAAAAGCTCATATGAAAAATTAAGAAGCGGCGACTCCCCTTTGTTTTCTGATAGCAGACCATGTCAAAAGTGCATTAGAAATAGGGACTGGACCATTACATGGAATTACGGAGCACATTACAACGTGAATCCATCCTTTTTCCATGTACCACTCAAACCAATCTGTCACCTACAAAGCACAAAGCTATGGACCTTTATTTTTTTAGTCCCATCCGTCATTCCGTGATTTACGGGCTACAAAAGATGCTCAAGATTTGTACAATGTATATATAAAGGGAATGTGTGGTTGGCTGTGAGCAAATTTCTCTTGAAATCAAGAGTTGATTTTATCTGGCTATTTTTCATTAGACTGACTCACGCCACGCCAACGACGTCAACAACAATTTGAGTTCGGGCTGAGAGACGAGCGGAATATCGATGAGTTTACAAGAAATATTGGCAAATGGTCGGTCTTTAATTTATTTACAAAGCTACCAGCAAATGCCACTAATAGATATTTATCATTGGATCCAGTTTGAAATGTATTTTATGGGGCTCCCACTCACGATTATTATAATTTGATCTAATTGCATTGAGGCACGAAGACAAGTTGTTTCTTCTCTTTTCGACATTTGAAAAAATATGCGAGCAAAGTGCAAAAGTCACTCACTCAAAAGAAAGTAGTCTATAATGTAGGGATAATTTGTCATTATGTAATAATGATAATCAAGTTCCTTTTTATAAATACAATTTTTATAATGAAACCTTATAAAACTTGAGTATTTATTGAGTTTAAATATAATTGAGCAAAAGTTACTAATTACTTTATTGGATTTTTCTTTTACAAAGACAGGTTTTTCATCTCGTGATTTACTCATTCAATTGAAGAATCTTGAGTTGACGCTGGAAATATTAGCAAGCAAGACAGTGAGTGTTTTATTACAAAAATCATTCAGGTTTTGATAAATAGGGAGTGGATGCAAAATACTTTCTTTCTATGATTGTGACAGTAGAAGATGAAATATGTTCACCAATTTCTTCTTATCACCAACGAGTGGTTAACTCACCAATAAAACTTGTCACTGCACGTGAACACTTTGATTAAAAGTTGCAGCAAATGTTAATTAAGTATCATCTCTTCAATTTATACGAGTCATAAGTTGCAATACAACTTCTTAATATGCGTCCACAATCAATTAACCAATTGTTGCCGTTGAATTTATTTAAAACTGTCATTCCCTTGAAACAAACTACCTAAATACATACAGAACATAGTCCACTATATTCATTTTTTCACAATTAATTTCAGATCACTTTATTTAATTATTTGCATGCTTGTACATATATAAATGTTATATGGGGGTCGTCTGAGCGTGAACTTTTTTACAAATTATGTAAATACAATTAAGAGAATTATTATTAAACTAATTATCTCATCTTGAATCACATTGACCTAAATGCTAGCTCCATGACAGACAGACAGACAGAATGATGTTATCATCAAACAACTTAAAATCCGCTTAATTTTCCACAAACTTACAAACTTGAATCATTTGCAAGCATTAGAAAATATTTAAATATGTATGATGCGACGAAAATCAGTTCAAATAATATATAATTTAAAATAAAAACTTTGACACTAATCATGGATTAGGAAACTGCAATTTCACCCTCTGCATCAATCACAATTGTAATCTGTTTGCATTTCAACAATGGAGATAGAATTTGCATTTGCATGGATTATAGAAAGGAAGTGTTGCAAGTTCAAAATAAATATAATTCAGAAAGACAACATTGTCCTGTTGAAACGTCAATTATTTTTAAATTGAAAACGACATTGCAAATACAACATGCATATTCTAATTACTTACGCACACCGGATGTACAAAACATGGTTAAAATGGCAAACAATGATTAATTAAGTCAACACTAAAACCTTGATCAAATTGAATGTCAGAGGTTAAGAAAAAATTGTATTATTGACCCTGATTGTATATAAAGAAATCGTCTGTAACCAGAATCCAATTGGAGTTGCGGGTTGACAAGTTGAAGGGAAGTTGTAGTGTTTGTGTTGTGGCGTGTTGCATTATATAACGTTTGTACAAAAAGTGAGATGAATGTTGTAAGCGTGTTGTGTTTGTATGTGGAGTAACTTTTTATGTGTAACAATGGGCCAGTTTTTGTAAATGATCTGGATCTCTGAAGCGAGGAGAACCTTGGCCTACAGTGCCAACATTTTTTCACACTCCATCCGTGAAGTTGGATAAAAAGGAGTCATTAATAAATATTTTCATTGCATTACAAATTGCACTCACACTTCAGTCTAATGGCAGAGTTTGTGCTCGAATTAAATTAAATGAAGGATATTATTATGCCCATTAGCTGAATGACATGATAACATGTTTGCACTGTAATTAGTCTGTGGTAGGTAATAATGAAACAAAGGCAACTTCTTTCCTAATGTGAAGCGTGTTGCGTACTTGTTCAACTTTTAAGATCATTTCTTTTTTTGCCGAATATTAGTCCAGCTCTTTGGTTGCGTGAATTAATTTGTTTCTCAATGTCACCTCGCAGAGTTAACAATGGGGAATAAAAAGAAATGATTCCAATTATAGGCAAATAATGAAGAAAACATAAATAAAATAGAGAGACGTTACTCTTCAGCCTTGAGAGCATAAAGCACAAATTGAGTTGGACTTGATTTTGATTCTTTGGAAAATTGTTGGTGATTATATCATAATATGATGATGATGATGACAAAGCGATATTTGTATATATACCTTTAATTCAATTGGTTCAGTTTTACTTTTTTTTAGAGGTTGCTTTGCTTTGCTTCGTGGTCGAATTCCTTTCCTCAATTTTTTACAAGGAACAGGAGCTCATTATGGAATGATTGTGGAGCATTTTCGTCATCTTCTTCTGGCTGGGATACAAGTAGATTTAGATGCGGATGGATGAGTTAAAAGTGAATTTACCGAAGGAGCCAAATAAGGTGTTCAATGATAATGGGAGTATAAAATAAATAAATAGTAATGGCGTTTTTGCACCACAAAATCTTCCTCTGGCAATTAAGAGCAAGATTTGTTTTGTGGGCTGGCGAATGCAAGTAATCAAATAAATGACAAGTACCTGAGTTATTGCTGGCTTTTAGCGTTTATTTATGACCAATTCTTCTCGTCCCGTCATCCTTGGCTAATATGTAGTAATCAACAGTTTCTTCTTCTTCTTTTTAACTCTGGCTTTACTGATAAGTAAGTGATGTGTGGGGCATTAGGTAATTCGAGATGAGGAATTGTGTGACAACGACGCTCCGTTCGTCCTTCGTCCTCTTATTATTACATCATAAACAGATATGCACTAATTAGTTTTAACTCAGGCTTTGGCAGTAATGTAATTAACTTGAGCAAGTTTACTAGCCAATGCGTATGTATTCTTGTAAATCTTGTATGCTGGGGATGGATGTTTGGCTGGAAAACTTTAAATAAAGGACATAAAGAGAATAATGGAACTTTTGCGTTTTACGACATTCTATATAAAGCCTCGAAAATGATCTTTGTAGTTTGTATAGAATAAAGTTGGTCATGATACAGATGCGGCGAGTACAGAGAGGCTCTGAATGAAAAGAGGATGCTGAATGACAAAAAACTGAGATAGATGACAAAATCGTGGGATAGCTATTACTTTCGGCTTTATTTTATTTCAAATACAACTTTTCTCACTGGGATCGATCATTGCATTGCAACTTCTTTAAAGTGACATTAGTTTGGGAAGCTAGCAAACATTTTTAAAAGACTCTTTCAAGAGAAATAAGGACGAATTACATTACACAAATAGATAAATACTCAAGGTACAAATTTGTGTCACTTTATAATAATTTTTTAGGTAGGTGGTAGATTGGAATTGATAATTTTAAATTAAAGAGAAATTCAAAAAAATGTTGCTAAACTTGCTTACAATAAATAAATAATTCACATTTTCACAATCAACCAATTACATCTATTACACTCTTTTAATTTATGTTATTTTTATAAGATACCAAAAAAATACGTGATGATGATAAGTTGATTTGTTTGGTTTGTGAAAACTACAAAAAACAACGTTTAATTTGTGACATTTTTGCTTTAAATATAGTTACAAAATTATGTACAAACTTTGACATCACATGAAATTATTAGCTTCCTCTAAATTATTAAATGTATAATTGCACTTTAAAGTGAAGTAGAATTGTGCCTCAATGAAAAAATGTTTTAGAGTCTTGTAATGAAATTAAATTTTGCAAATCCTCGCCAAATTAATGATTGTATAAAAAAATCTGCAAATGGAAAGGAACTTTGAGGACTGTGTAAATGTTATAAACAAGGATTTGTTTGACACTAAGACACTTTTTTATATACACAAATATTGCAAATTCGGTCGGCCGTCTTCAAAGGATTACAACCAAACTAAATTAAAAAAATCAACTCTAAATCTAAGTTTGTTGTACCCTTTAGTAAATATTAAAATTAAATTCTAGCTAACATAAATGCGGTATTGATACTTATTTCATGAACGAATTGTCGTGGAGGAGGCAAATTGAGACTGGGGAAATTGAGATTTTTCACTCTCTCACACAGAAAAGAGCAAACTCGTGTGAAGAAGATCATACTTATATAAAACTGGCCGACGGCAACAAAAAAAACAACAAAAAAACGATGAATTTGGTAATTACTAAGTATACACTTGGAATTTGGTATAGAAAGGAATGACTGGTGACTGTTGTATTTATGATTCGTTGATGATAAATTAATAATAAGTAGACTTTACGTGGCTATTTTGGTTGTGGTGGGAAGTGGAGGGGACGAATTATTGGAACTGGATCCCGAACCTCCTCGTGTAAGATCTAACGGAGTAATCGCTCGTTTTGGACTGGAACTTGAACTGGAAGAACAAGAAGATGAACGTCTCAGCTTTTTACTCACATTGTTATTATTGGAACTGGAGCTTAAATCTTCCACAACGTCATCTCCCTCAGATTCCTCTTCATTATCGTCATATTTCGTCACAGGTTTCAACTTGAACTCTGACTCTGAGCAAGAGTCGTTATCACACATGTCCTCGTCCTCTGACAACTGTCCATTGAACAGCTTGTAGTCCACCACATTGTTGTTTGTGGCTTTGGCCGAGAGGTCAATTGGTTTTTCCTGAGCAGGTGCAGTGGCCACTCGGTGTTTTGGGAAACCCGAACTGGGGTCATCTGAGCCATGATGAGATATCGGTGGGGTAAGCGTTGAAGGGGGCACGAGCGGAACGCGACTTCGGATAAGAGTAGGACTTGATCTTGTATTTGTAGGGGAGTGACTCGCTCGGGTCAAATTATTTGGTAAGTTAGCTAATGGGGAGGGAATTCCTTCCGGGAAAAGTTTTGCGCCTGGAAGTCCCAGCCCATTTAAAAGTTGAGGAGGAACAATGCCAGTAGGATTTTGGTGAGTGGGAGGGAAGGGGGCTCCACCCGGAAAAGCACCAGCACCAGGGAAATTTGGAAACATGAATCGATAAGGGTTAAACGAGTGGAGAGATGGCTGACCAGCCGTGAACATTGCTGGCCACAACCGAAGAGGATCATAACCCATCTTCATCAGATCTCGTGTAATTAGGTCAAAAGACAACAGGTCATTTGGTTTGACATCGAGAGGAGATCCCGGGGGCATAGGAAGACCAAATGGTAACCCATGATGAGGCTTAACATCATCCATTGATGTGTCTGATCTTGGTGACTCTAGAGAGCCCGGACTTCGCGTCGTCCGCGTAGAATTGTTGTCATCCCCTCTGTCCCTTTCATCCTCATTGTTGCAACTGGAGGAGCCCTTGGCCAGCCCTGCAGCCCGGAAATAGTCGGAAAGATCTGAGGAAGAACCAGCCAGTTTTCTATTGAGAGAAGAGAGAGACTCGGGGCTGAGATGAGACAGACTTGTAAATCCTCCGGGGAGATTGTGGCCACTGCCCCCATTTCTTGAAGCGGTACTTGAAGGCGTCCTTTCCCTTTCCCCTCTGTCCCCAGAAGAGCCCCCAAAAGATGAGGTCACGGTGGACGGAAGTTGACTTTTCCCAATAGAGTAATTTGGGGATGGATTATTATTTGTGGTGGATGAACTATTGTTATTTGTCTCTGGACTTGAATTAATTCCATTTTGTTGTCCTTGTGCTTGAAGGAGACAGTGGATTTTGAACCAATTGGATCTTCGGCCGTATCTTGAGCCAGATTTTGACATTCCAACTCTCAAACATTTCCTCAGTCGACAGGATTTGCAGGAGGTTCGATTCTTTTTATTAATCTCACATCTTCCTCCATTTTTACATTCCGCAATTCCGCTCACATTGTTGTAAGTTCGGCCAAAGAATGACTGCAAACAATCAATTATTATTAAGGTAAGTAAGGTAATGAGAGCTTGAGACAAAGGATACAAAAAGCAAACAATAACAGTAATAATATTAAATTCCAGGTAAAAATTGATTTGAAGCCAACATGACACTTTCTGGGTAAACACAAACCACAGTTGATGCATCCATTGTTATATCCATTGTTTCACATGAATTTATAAAATAATCAATTGCGGTCCGATTATTTTTCTCTTTAAAAACATGAATTGAATTCGATTGTTTTGACTGACTACCAAATTTGGCAGATTGTGTGGGAATGTCGGTGAATTGGAAAAAATGGAGTGTCATGATAATGCATAATAAATACGCTTCGTTCCCACAAAAATAAAAATGGAGCCCTACTTATAAAACAAATGGCTGAATTAGTTTTGGTGATCCACCCTTTCGTATATTTACTCAAGAAATGGCTCAGCTCATGATTTTCCGCAACTTCCGTCAATTACACATTTCGAGTTTTAATAATTGAGCCGTCTCGCTCAATCCCAACTCTGATTCATGGATATTGAAAATGGGCCTATTAAGGAGCGAGTGGCTCACAGCTCAATTTCAATACACTGCATTATTATCAAGTGATTTCCCTAAAATTCCTGAGCCAGATTATTCTAAATAATTGAACAGAACCAAAGCAAAAAGAAAAAAAAATCTCTGTGAAAAGACTTTGACTCTTGGTTTTAATTTGCAAGTATAATTAACTGCAAGTAAATCCCGAACTCCTTTTTTGTAGTCCGAGTTAAAAGGAGCTATAAATTATTTAGCCTCAAACTTAGCTTGGCTGCATATTTATTTTTGTTCAGCGTAAACAAACATGAAACAATTGTTCTATGTACATACAGATACTTGTTTGTGATATTTTGTATGCAATGCGGTGCTGTACTTGAACTCACATAATTAAATTACATTACACCACGTGAAAAGAACTCGTAAGTTACTCTTTCCCTATATAGATCATCCAAATTTGTCCAAAGTATAAACTACCCAACGCCTTTAACTCTTGTTAAGAAATTAGTAAAATTTGTCAAAATGATGCAGAGCAGTCAATTTGAGAAACCGGTTGAGTTATGTTAAATGTACGTACCTTGCATCCTTCGCACGTGAAAGCCCTGCAAATATAATATATACAATTAATTGCTTTTCCTTTAATTACTAATTGTTTAAGAAAACTAACCCGAAATGAAATCCTGCAGCCGGTTCCCCACAAACCTTGCAAAGCTGGTTCATCTGAAAATTATACAAAATTATAAGATTAATAATTTAAAAAAGTTATTTGCATGTCAATCACAAACAAATCAATCATTATTTGAAACACACCAGCAAAGTCGGATTCTCATTTGTATGACAATTTCCAGAATCGTAGCCCATTATGCTCACTTTTACATCTTTATACCAAACAAACACACATGCCAAACAACAACACTTGCAAACTGTGCACAAAACAACAAACTTATTATATGACTTGACAAAAATGATATCTGCCTCAAGTAAGATCCTTTCACAGCGAATTGATTATAGCAACTGAGGAGATCTCAATGACATTTCCCTAATACCTCTTTACATATTTTACAAGAAAGACTACCTTCTGCTCTAAGCACACATTAAATGAGATACCTAACAACCTTTAACAATCTTGGGGATCATTTGATGCTAACTGTTGACTTGATTTGCCAGCAGCCCCTCCACCAACATCAAACAACCAACTTTTGCTCAATTGAATTAATCTTAATCTTTGCCACATTGTATGCATCCGCAGAGTAACGCGACAATTTTATTGCAGCCAACAGGAAGAAGAAGAATTTAAATATTTACGGCCAATTAAGTGGCAATATAATTCAATATATATGTAACAGTAAACAGTTACCTCGGGGGAACAAATAACAAGTCAATACCAAATAAAATATTGGAAACAATAAAATAATTGCAATGCCCAAAGGCATCCCATCAATTTACTTGAATCATGTTCTCCACTTGCATTTTCATCCCCGGCCTTGAATGTGTAGCTTATATAAGACTTTTCAAACTTTAGCGAAGATGTGCTAAATTTCTTGTCACTTTTTTCTTCAAAATTGCAACTGGTCATCTTCAGATTTTGTTAACTAGCTACGATCGCCTCAATATTGCACAATGCTGCTTAAATAATGTTTAAAAGCCGTAAAGGATGTCAGGAACTCAGGCGAGACATTAAATCTTAAGCAAACCACAGTAGAAATGTGAGAAATTAACAAAGGTATCTATCAAGTAAGGTACATTGCCCAAAACCTTGGTTAAGCAATGCAATTGCCACCATTGTGTCACCAACGACCAACCACCCAGTCTAATTGAAATGGTCTAGTTTAGTATCCCCAAAAACCTTTTTGGTCAATCCACGGTCATTAATGTAAACATTCTGATTGATGAATGAAACAACCACAAAACTTAGGCTACATACATATTTGTGCCTGGGATGGGAACTAGGCTAATACCAATGTCACAAATTTGTCATTCAATTAGCTAATAACAAGAGGAGCAGCCAAAATAAAATAATTTATTATTCATTGATATTGAAATAGACTGCGGTTGGTTGGGCTTTGTGTTTGGGATGCATAAAAGAGCTCATTGCGTCAGTTGCCACACCGAGCGATTTTGGTGAGTCTTAGTGAAAGTAATATGATTATGTCAGAGCTAAAGGAATTATTGGAGCGCATCTCTCAAAGCTATCACATCAGCCATACAATATGATACAATCTCCATAAACTGCTTATTTAATAAATTTAAAGCCATTGGGTATACATGCATATATAAATAAACATCTCTTTCTTTCTTGCTTACACACCGTGTCTTAAAAAAAGTGAGGCAAGGTTAAAGGAAATGGCAAAACTGGAGTAAATTAATGGAGTAACAATGAAAACACATCAAAGCTTTTTTCACCGGATATTATGACTTGCCTCCGGCTGCCAGACGGAGAAGCAAAAAAAGGGATAAATAGATCACTCTTACTAGCAACAATGAGAGAGTGAGTGAGTGTTATATAGTTTGCATTGTTGGGGATGGTAAACAACATCTTTTGCGCTTCTTTTATTCTGCCGTCCTTATGAATCAACTGGATCAGAGCACGATCGTGATCTGACAATATTCTTCTGACAATGACAATGAGAGCATGGGGAGCAGGCAACATCAAATCATGATACATTTAATTTAATCATCACTTTCCACTGCGAACGTTGCGCAATATTTTGAGACCTGCTGTTGATTTTTTTATTTGTGCAAATTTGACTTAAGCCACTCGCAGTGCGCAAAAATGGTCATTATCCGTAAAGTTAATTTCTTGAAGGTCGAAGGCTGTTAACAATGTGTAAGTAACAACAAACAAAGTTGATCTCATTATTGTCATTAGGCCGTAATAAAGTTTAATGGTAGCCCAAAATGGGTAAAGAAATTAAACTAACTGCTGGGGTTAAATTAAATAAATGCAAACTAGATCGGCACACGTCTTTGTTCTTGTAGAATTATTATAATTTCCCCATATTTATGTAAAACTGTCAAACCACAAACGAAAAAGGGCATTAGCAATAACAGTTACACTTTTTTCCCTTATAGCTATGTCAAATAAGTTTGTCACCTTCAAAACCATTTGCCAATTACAATTGCATTTGATTGCAGCACAGCGTTACAATTTACAATTTACCTTCATTTCTTGTTTTTACAAGAATTTGGATTTACTTTTTGCGAGCAAAACTTAATCTTTTACTGCCTCAAGGGAATCAGCAATTTAGAGTCTTGTTTTGTTATTGCCGTAATTGCCGTAGTTGTGTTGTCCATGTATTTTATTGTCTCGAGGATAATTTAATAATATTAACTTAAACTATATCATTGGGGCTCAGTTTGGTTGACAGCGTTAAACTCTTTTCATCTTGCATCTTGCTCTTTTGATGCTGTTTTAATGATCCATTTGTCATTGTGTGCAGATAACTGTGCAACTTTTAAATTGTCCTTGGGTTTGCAGGAAATTAAATTTTTAATTTAATTTGCATACCCCCAATTACATTCCAAATATGGAAGAGCCACCAAGCAAATACAGTTAGTTAATGACTGTAATAAAAATGATCGTTAAACGCTTTTTACAAAAATTTCCGAACGTTAAATTGAATTTGAAATTGTCATTTATTGTTGTGTATTAGGAATTGGACAAACAATGAGAGAGTGCACTATGCTTGGTTTTCATGCGTAGATGGGAGCCCTGACATTAATGGCTGCTGAGCTTGAAATCCACTCCACAACATTTCCACATCTTTAATCGCCTAATCCAAATCTATTTTTGAACCATTGCTTTATTGCTGTTTACAAACGAGATGGTTTGCGTACCAGCCAAAGATTACTTAAATGCCACTTGACCCTGACTTGTTCCGTTGGCTGAGGTTAAGTACGCAATGTGTAATCAAAGCAGGTAATCTGTAATTCTGGTTCACTCTCTTTGTTAGTTTTAACCATTTTCTTAATTTGGTATTAAGTCACCTTAGTCTAGAAATAAATATAGTGCAGTGGATCTAATATTAATTTCAAGGTGCCAACTAAATTAAAAGTGTCATAACTCGTAATAATCTCGTCAAAGGTTAAACTCGCTCTTTATACGAACATGCAGGCATGAAAATTGCAACACACACAACTTTATTGAACAAATAATTATAATTGTGTGCGTTATGGGCCCAATATTATATTTTCTTTATTTCCGTCGGGTGGATGAATAGCCTTCAATGACAAAGCGGATTGCAAAATGAACAAATTGTTTGCAGTCTGCAGCACTGCATTGTATTGTCATGTGCAATTGATCCCGAAATCTATCCTTAGACGATTTTAATATGTCAGATCCTCAAAGGGCATCATACAATAATGCATAAAAACGTTTTGTATTTGTAAATAAATTGAATGCATCATTCGCCACATGGCGTGACTTAAGATACAAGTTGCTCACGAATGATGATTACAAAATTTATGATTATGGTGTGAGAATTAACACACTCAGCCAAACTGACAATTAACCAGACCAAATTTAGATTTACACAAGATACAATTGGCTATTGACAATAATGACAATATATAAATAAAATATAAATCAGAAAAAATCCAAGACTAATTCAATGCTGCTTTTTTATATACATATATTATATGTTTGTGTTACATGGTTTTATTTGTTTAACTAAATTATTACTGTAGTTGGAAATTAATAAAAAAAAAACTGAATTTCCAATTGTTAAAGATGATGAGCAGCAATTAGCGATTTATTTGATAAAAGTAGAATTACCACAATTTTTTCTGTAAATTGTAAATCGATCGATACTGATTGTTGAAACATGAAGCATTTTGCTAGCTGACTGACCCCATAATGTTTTCTATACTCATCAACTCTTAATTTTTTGTCTCGTTGCCAATTGCCACCAAAGCTTATAGGAATTATTAGAGGTAAGGCACGAACTGACAATATAAATTCCTTTGGTTGTAAGTAACTATCAGGTTGCATATGCATAATAAAGGTGCGTGAGTTTTTCGAGAGAGTACCCAAACATATCTACTTATACAGTGCGTTAATAAAGTGACTGACTCACAAAATCATCTTCAACTCTGACAAGAAGATGAACAAAACATCATTACAAACGGAGATAATGGAGTGGTAGGGCTCATTCGCCCTTTTTGCTTTGGACAGATAGACATTGTGGCTGCATAAAGTAGTTTCGTTTTCTCACCTGCCACATTGACGTAAAAATGCTGTACGACAACACGAGTTGAAAAGAGGCTAAAATTTTGCTGATTTTGACACAGCTTCATTTAATAAGTTTACAATGGTGGGCTAATATTCCCCAACCACAAAGAAATTGACAAGAGGTAAAGAAAGCGACGTGCGAAAGTCGTGTCGAGAGTTGCCCTGAGACAATAATCTCCATCAATCATGTAAAGAAACTGACTCATTCATTGTATGAGCAAACTATTGAAGAAATGCAAGAAATATAATATTTATTATTGGCTGGGAATCATTATGTTTGCCAAGAGTGCAAAAATTCAATAGATTACAAATTGCCAATTGTGATCCATTGGCTGCAGATCATTTTCACAGCCTGATGGCCATTTAAGGCATGGATTATGGCTTAATCCTAAGAATAAGACGAAGGCCGAACTTTCTGCAATTTTTTGACCACCATTAATATTAATATACCACCTTGAAATCGGTCTGAGGCATGAAAAAAGTGTCGTCTCATCTTGTTAAAATAATAATTGTTTCATGCTTTAAATAATTAATCACAAGCTGCTCCAGAACTAGGCCAGAGTTTTAAAAGCTGTCTATACATAAAAACAATGACAAGGTACATAATTAATTACATCATCCTCCCAGAAAGAAATCATGATCTCATAAAAGAACAAGTCCAGTCAGCTCTGTTTATGTACATCCGTGAATTCCTTGTTAATTACATTACCCATCCCTCGGAGCAAGAAGTTTTAAGAAGTTTAATCTCTCACCATCCGCGTGAGATTAATTTGGCAGTAAACTGGATTCCTCCGTTGCATTCGTCCCAAGATTAGATCCGGGTACTGACTGAGCATATGCAATTATATCTGTTTTATAAATGGAGTTTGAAGTTATTGCTCTCATTTACTCATTGAAACAATTAACAATCTAAAGAGTTCTTTGAATAGAAGGCGTGTTGTGGGCCATAATTATGTCAGAAATCGATTTTCCCTTTGTTCCAATTCTCCATCTCAATCTTCTCCTAATGCACTCATCTTGAATGGAGTTGTTGGTAATTTTGCATATGAATAGAGTTGGGCCGAGAGTCCAGCGTCCAAAGGGATATTTGGTACAATGGGAGTCCAACAAATGGACCACCGGAGAAGGCTACTTTAGTTCCAACAATGAAACATAACAATATCAAAGCAGTCCACGGACTACAGCCACCAATTCAATAATAAAGCTCAAAAATCAGTGTCAAGCTCAGAAATCATTTTTATTTCACCTACCACAAACAATGACATTAAAAAAGATGACCAAATGAGTCTTGTTGTAGAAACTAGAAAATGTGGACATGAGTTGATCCACATGGGGTGCTTTTTACCCATTTGATTTGCTAGATATTAAATTAAATGTGTAATGGCTAATGGGCTGACTTTGAGTTGGAACTCGACATTTCTACTTCCGCGATGACAAAATGCAGTCATAAATTAAGAAAATGTTTGTAGCCAGTTCTTACATAAAATAAAAAGTTGGTCAGACTAGAGATTAAATTTCTTGATTTTTAAATGGCTAAGCGTGAGCTCAAATTGGCATTCAAAATCGAAACTGTTATAAACTTAATTCAACTGCTTATAATAAATGTTTGTTATTCAGTTCGATTGTTTTGCCGACAACTCATTACATTACATTGGAGTATGTAGATAGCAATCTTTCCCTGAAATTTATCTAATGACATTTTAAGCAAAGAATGGACATTGGTAATTACAACAGACAATTTGTTTTGTCAACATTCTTTAATTGGGATTTTACATGCATGCAAATATCCTCACGAACCATTGTCCTCGTCATCAGTTGCCGAAATTCAAACAGATACAGATCTCGGCTCAAATTCCGGTTTTATTCGATAAATAGTAAAACTGTTATGGGCAATTAATCTAGATTTTGCAAATGTAAAATAAAAGAAGTAAAATGTGAGTCTTGAATTCAAATAAAGTAATTGTATGACCATTGTTCATCGCCTTAAAAAATAACTGAGCAATAAATGTCAACTGAATTGCGTAGAGTCTGGGGATGAAGGCGAGTCTTGCTCTCTGACCCAGACACAACTAATGGCCCACGTGTTGTTCAACTCTTACTCCCAAAAGCAAATAAAAATTAGATTCGATGATACTACAATTTGTTATTTTATTAAGAAATTAGCATTCGATGTGATGCGCAAAAGAAAGAATCAAATAAATGTCAATGATCATTAAATGAACCCAAAACGTCTGACTTTGTTTTCCTACCACAAAACATGAATGAATTCTCAAATCACAGAAAGAATTTGATGGGCAAATGATTCCAGTTTGGCAAGTGAAACATTAGTCAACAAAATTCCACCTTGAGTGAGCTTTTAATCCCAATTTGGCTTGACTTTGTAATTTCTCTCACAAATTTAAAAGTTATATGAATTGTCAACTTTGTTCAGTTCATCCATAATTTAACGCATCTCACTCAATACAATGTTATGTGGTCCACATAAAATCGTGAACAAGAATTTTGGCTTTGACACTTCTTGGAGTTGTTTAGTAGCAGAAATTAGGCAAACAATGCGTGCTAAACTAACCGGACTTTGGCTGATAACTTTTATGATAATTGTTCAACACCGACTGACTTTGCTTTACTTTTGACAAATTATCTTCTTCTCCACTTTTTGACGGGAAAATCTTTCGAGTTGCAAGTTAAATTAATTTCTATTGTATCTAGATTACAACTCGTGCTCCTCACTATATACTACTTTTATTTTTTTCTCTCAAGATTTGACTGAATTGCGTGTTGCAAATTGATTGCTTTACCATTAAATCTTTTTTTCAGTCAAAAGCTAACAAATTTTATTGAAATTACAATTACAAATGACAATTAGGTTAAGAGCTAGATTTTTGTTTCATAAAAATATTTTTAATTTTAATGAAGCCTGTCCAAATAGTTGGTTGGTCAGTCCATTTGCCAAAAATTAAGGGTTGACAAGGATAGAAATGTGGCTGAATATTATAATGTGTAGTGGGTGTGGGCAGATAATGGATGTAGATCTTGGGATGATATCACGCTTTATCAGTGCTGTAAAAGTCTCAAACAAACAGTTTACAAGTGACTGGGTAGGGCGAGAGATGAACATGATGTTTACACATTTAAGTGTATCATCTAATAACCAGTAGTCAAATATAATTCTCTCACAACTCCCACATTTGAACAGGGATTAAGCCAAAGACTGAGTGCTTTTGTCGCCAGCAAGGAATTTTAGTGAGTGAGTCAAAACATATTATTCATTTCCTATTAATTAATGTCCCTGTCTCACAAACAAGGGAGATGTAACATAATCTCTAGATAATGAATGAATTTAATGATTGGAGTAAAATCACTTAAATTCAACCTTATAAGCTTGATTTCCCCTTTGAATTAAATTAATCGTTTACCTAAAAACTTGATTGTGTATGTATTATTTATTTAGGCAGCACGTAGCAAAGACGATGGTTTGATCAAGTTTGTTATCAGAGCTTACATGCACTCCGCATCTTTAATACCTCGTGGAATTTGTTGCTTCCAAAGCATTAAATAAATCTGAATCATAGCCTTTGTTTAGAATGTAGAGCAGGTTATGTAATGTAAGCTGAGAGGTGATATCATTTAAATATCCCTCTAATTTATTGCCCCAGTATTAGTAAGCAGGGGTTGGCTTTAATTTCAACTCTCCAGCTGCCTTCCTCTGGGTGGCTCGCCCTTTGACAAATGACATGGACACAAATCCTCCCTCCCCCATGTTGATGCTATTTATTTCAAATGTCAGCACTCATAACTCATCCAGATCCCACGCAACGAGCAACAATAAGATCTATGTATGCAAATCATCCTCAAAATGCCACCCTACAAATTATCCAACAAAAACTGAGGCTTCTTTTGGAAGCTAAATAAAAGCGTTATCAACAAATAAAGTGTGAAATCTTTTGCAGATTGACCACTTCGTGTCGTGTTTGGAGTCCTCATTAGTTATGCATGATACAATTAAAGCTGCAAACACTCAACGCACACCTGCCCCCTGCAGAACAAGGAATTAGAAAAAAAGTATTGGCTTAGGTAAATACAAAATATATTGATCTCGCAAAATAATTTGGCAGCAAAAACTTTTATTATGGCAAAACTAACTCGATCAAGATGTAATTAACCTTTTGGCCTTGCAATTCATCACCAAAGTTCAAAATTACGCTATATAAGTATTTAGGAGATGAAATCCCTCAAACCACTTAATGTTGACTATCGACTGCAATTAACTAGTGCAATAAAAATACAAGGCATTCAATTAATCACCACCACGTTGAAATGACATTGTTGATCTACGTCAACTTTTCGGTAGAAAAGTGAGTAATTTATATTCTGAAATGCATCCAGATCACACAATTTTACTTTATGTAGCAAATTGTTTATCTCAATCCCAACTTTTTTAATAGACATTAAAAATAATTACGGGATGGTTAAAACCAGTGTTGGTTTTAAACGGGAATGGCAAAAAGTTTACAAGTTTATGCTGCTAACAAGACATGCGATCTAAATCAAAATTGCAAAAAGGAGCCTTGGTTCTGTTAGTTAATGTGGCAGGTGATAAGGTAAAGGATGCCGACTTGATAAAAAATTGCTACTGCATCCGAAATTCCATCTTCAATTTTGGACAAGTATATAGATGAGTCTTTGGCTTGGTGATGAGGTGATGAAGTGACAACAACATATTTGGATACAAGAAATGAACAAATAAATGTCAACATATTTTTGTATAAATTTTGTGGAATTCAAAATTCAAAGATTGTTGGAACACACAACAATAACAATCGATTGATGCAAATCACGCATTGTTGTTGATAACCCGGTGGTTGGGTTAAATTAATAATGGGCTCGGAAGATGATTGTAATGATGATGGCCCTGAATTATATGCTTGAAATCAGGATCATTTGTAAATTGACTCCCAGTGCGAGGCACAAAGGAAAAGTGGCAAAAAAGTAAAAAGTGTATCAGCACCGAAACCCTTCAATTTACCCAACAATTGATCTTTAAAGAGGAGGATGAGCAAATCAAACAGAACCTGCAATTTCCTTCTGACAACTAACCATTTTCCCTTTCACTAAAATTCTTATGGGTGTAGTTTCACATCTTGGCTAATAGAAAGGGCTCAAATCCCATAAACATTCTCCTTTGGGTAAAAATAGAATGGGGCATTTTGTTAGTAGGCTACAATTACTTAAAATTGGAACCCGTAATTACTTTGTAATATATGGGCTATATGTTACATGTTGGAGCGATATCCAATATCAAGATGCTTCCGCGTTTTTTTTTTATGTTTCTCGTTTAATTTGTTGTACAATCAAAATATTTTAAAAGGGAATGGAGTGCAATAAAATCGGGAGCAAATAGGTGAAATGATTTCGTGCTACTGGATCATAAAATGTCAGATAAATCAAGCACTTTTAATGAATTACATTGATAATCAAGTGGTGAGATTTGATTTCAACGAAGCCATAACTTACTTTTGAATGTCCCTTTGAAGAAATATATCAAACCCTTGGATCTCATCCTCCTTTTAAGAGTGTAATTAAAAAATTCCACCTTAAATATAAACGAGTAGAACTCAATAAAGTGGACCAGTTCTCACATCTTGGCTCTTTCTTTGTTGGATTGTGCTTCTGACAATGAGAGATATATATAATTATGTGGTCCTTTGCGTACCCTCCTACTCACCTCTCGTTAAACTTCAATGATTTACTTGATGCTAAACTACACAAAAAATATTTACACTCGCAAACTTTTCCCACACCAATTCATAAAAATAATAAAAAGAGTAAACCAATTTAAATTTCTGGGAAATGCTCCGGCCCAAAAACGGCAAAGGTGTCACATAAACAATGGCTAACGTTGGCATTTATTTGCTCTGGAGTGAACAATTTAAGTGAAGGATAGAAAATTTCAATTACAACTGACCACCACCGGATTCATGGTAATTTTTCATAAGAATCCAAAACTGCGAATCCAATTAGACTCCGGCACCTTTTGTGTTGGACAAAGTAGTTGAAATATTATTATGATTAGAAACTGGGAATAGAGTGCGAACTGAGGGGCCCACAACGATAAATGTCAGGCCGCTATATTTACGTCCCCGCCATTAATGACCTTAGCAAAGGTGGCCTGACTTTTATTGGTATTAACGTCCCAATGACGTGGCTCTTTCTTTGTTGTCTCTTATCCATCCTGCATTTCAGAGCAGCTATCAAAACAAAGGGAAGATGCAAATGGTGATTAGATTTAGATCCCAGATACAACGGCAAGTGTAAATTGTTTCGTCCATAAATTCAAAACCTCAAGATTTATGTTACTGCCAAATTCAATAAAACTAGAGATTGTCGATAGCCGAGTGCAATATGAATGGAACAGATCAGATCAAAATTTATTATGGCTCATCATCATCTTCCAAAAACAATAAAAAAAAGATACGTTATTCCTTAGTCGTGTGGGGTATTGTAATAAATAGAAAACCTCACAATATAATAATATAATGTTGTATGTTGTTTATGCATGCAAGAAAAAATGAAGTAGAGGCAATTCGGCAATTAGTTCATATCAACTCTTTCATTCGTGAGAACAAGACTGAATAAATATCAATTCACTCTAATTTCCTATACACTCAAGAGTTTTTTCTCTTTTTCTTCGCCATTGTTTCATTTACATTGTTGATGGATGAAATGCTTTAAATTATTTTCATTTGTCATTGGTCCAATTAGAGAACCATGCAATGGAAATTATTCAACCTGTGAAAAATCTTGAAAAGAAATGAAAAAGGAATAATAAATCACACCGTTTGGAATGACCTTTGACCCAACATTTTGATAGCGATCACTAGGTACAAATATTTTATTTTAATTACTAAAATCTCATCAACTTTTAATGACAGCCATTTTATTTGCGATGCAATTGATTTTTTCAAATGTCCAATACTGCAATTTTTAATTGCTACAAGCCAACTAACTAAACTAATGTACATTTAAACTCTTACGGCACACTCAAACAAAAAGTAAAAGGTCGTAAAAAGTGGCAGAAAGAATTTTTACAACAGCACGTGAAGTTAATCATCCGTTGAAGTAAGACAAAGTCAAGTCATGAGGGATCTGGAGTATTGTCCCTTCCATTTTCAGCGTAATATATCACTCCCAAAAAAACAAAGAAAAGGAGTTCAGGCCACGCAAATTTTTACAATGAGGAGACCAGACACGATTTGTTACTTAGCAGAAAGAAAGACCACTCAATTTCACTGAATCCTCTACTCATCATTTCAAAAATCTGGAAATTCATGCATCCCAACTATCTACTTACATTCCAAGTTCTGACAATCCAGTTCACTCACTTTTATTTCCATAAAGATTTCAAGAAGAAGAAGAGATCGATGCTTTGCTTCAGCTCAGATTAACATGAGAGATTGAGGTGTATGCACTTTTGCGGATCTTACTAAAGCCCTTTTTAATTGCTCTGCTTCATGTTTCACAAAATTTATTGATGGGGAAGCCTCCGTGGAAATGGCTGATCTTGAAACGGATTGATTGAAATTGAAGGCCTCCTTGACACATCTTCATCCACTTTTGATTTGTGGTGTAAATGCTTGAGCATTCCCTCCACGTACTCTTTAACATCTGGCCGTGAATTATGGCATCTCTTTCAAATGCTTTACATAACTATGTACGTTGGAAATCTTGAGCAACTTTGCTTATGTAAGTAATTTAAGTTTCAATTCAGGTTTGCATATTATTATAAAAGATCAAATTTATTTTGAAAAAATAAACTAATTCATGTACGGTACATGTACGACACATGCATACTTTCATTAATTGAAGCAAACATTCAGTCTACAAACTTTAATATTATTGCAAAGATTTTTTCCGTGACGCAGTAATTACATTAATTTATAACAAGGTTCACTAATCAAAAAGGTTTGCTGGGGAAAACAAGATAATTCACGGAATAATAACACATCCAAAATAACAATTTAACCTGTTCGGTAAGGTACAAGGGGATGAGACCAATATTTCATTGTGGAATTAAAACCGGATTATACTCAATGTAAAGTAAAGTAATTGATTTTCAGATCTTGAAGAGAAACCATGAAAAGGTGCATTTACCTCAGATAGCACAATATGACAACTTCAATACTATAATTGATGGCTAACGAATTAATTTGCATGATTATTAAATTCCCATATTTTTGAGTAGTTTACCAAGTTTTCAATAACTCAACAACAGCTAAAAATTTGTTAATTTATGAGGTCGTTCTTGCAACAAAAATCTCATCCCTTTGTCCCAGTTCTAATATTTTCTTCTTTGTGTTAAAGTTGAAATATGAAAAACCAGCTTGGAAGTAAAAAAAACAAAAAACTTAACAATAATAAATTCCTCCAGGGCATTGTGCAATTTATTGAAGCAGTTGAAGTCAATTAAATCAGTCATTATACACATCTTTGGCTACTGCCTTTGAAATAAATTAGAGTAGCTTTTTAGTCTTTGAAGGAAACATTGCAAAAAGATTTTTTCTCTTAATTTATTCAGTATGCAACTTGAGCTAAAAATGTATTTTTTAAAATAACATATAACATATAATAAATATAGAGAGCTTAAAAGCTGTTGTTCGTTTATGGAACGTCGTGATGTTTGAAGTAAGTAAATAGCAATTAGTGATTGATGTAGAGGACGCAAAATAAAATTTCACCAAAAGATGACAATGTGAAATGTCGGTCAGTAAACAAAGGCAAAGAAAAATAAAACTTGGAGCAACAGAGAAAATGCTCAAATAAATGGTTGGATTTTCACAAATTATCCATTTATCAGCCAACTTCATGAGTAAATAAATCCTCCCACCCAATAATTACAATCTATTTAATAGCTCCGTCGGCTGAGCTGATTTTAAACTCATGTCAAACGCTGACTTTATTTGTTGTATCGGAAGGAGTCCAAGAGAATTAGAGTAAGCATCAACTGCACGAATTTAAGTAATGCACAAACAAACTGCAATTTCACTTGATTTATCGCATAAAGTTTAGATTTTGATTCCCAAAACAGAGCTTGAAAATTATTTATGTAGGCTGTAATTTCATTATTCTACCCAAACTTCAATTTTTAGTGAAAACATAATAAAACATATAGAAGTGGCGTTAAGCTTTCGCTGTGCACTAAAAATCCAATTTTCCCTATTTATGGGATGATTGTATGGATGCCAAAAGAGTAAAGAATAACGACTTATGTAATTTGCATAATATATCCAACATCACACATCCCTTACTTATGGATATAACGTCTAACAACAATTACGAGCCTCCGCAATTGGCAATAAGCAAAAAATGTCTATCGCCCTCCACCAACTTTGGTATATCACATCTTGCAGCCATTAGAGTCTCATTCCATGACTTATTTAGCAGAATTATTATTTTTTGTTTATGTGGTTGATTGGAGCCTGGATTGTGATCTATAACAGGTAGCCATTTTATATATTTAAACAAGCCTCAAAAGTGTTTTTTACGCTGGGAATGAGAAGTGCAAAATCACGATTTCTTAAAAGGATTTCATCTTGGAAATGTTTGCTCTGCCAATTTAACTTCATCTCACTGCAGCAAATGGATTATGGGATGATAGGAACAACTTTAATTTTTTTAATGGCAAATATCAAATCATATCACTCCTTGTCCATTACATTCATGTTCATGTTCATGTTGGATTATTGTAGTTCTTGAGTCACGTCAGAGAAACACGATCGTTTTGCTTCACTCGTCAACGTCAAGATTAGTTTTGACTTTTATAGCAAGCCTTGCATTTGGTTGGTTGTGACTCTGTAGTTGAAGGCGGAGATCTGGCAATCTAGATCAAACTCAGGAATTTGTTCTATACCAAAGCCCTCATTCGATACATTCTAGTCAATGAACTTTATGAGAGGGAAAAGGCATTAGGCTTTTTAGTATCAGAATTAGCTAGCTGTGGGAACTGATGATGATCCCAACCATTCAATTAATACACATCCCCTGGAACCATTAATTGAAGATTTCATTGACACAAATGATTCGCAACACGAAGCCTCGTTCTAAAGCCTTTCTTTAGACAGAGTTCATCATTCAAAACGCAGGGGAAAAAATATATATAAAGATTATTATGTGCTCAACTTTGACAATCAAAGGGTTGGTTAAAAAGTAACGATAATTTTTAGGAGAAGAATAAAAAGGGACAAAAAATAAATTCTTCATTGGTGGTTCAATTATGGAAAATCAGCGTAAAATATAATGATCCGTTTTTGAATTCTTGTTAAATAAATGGAGGAGTTTGATATAATTTTGTGATGGATTGTAAGCCAACTGTGAGTTTAAGTAGGAGATGAGAGAGATAAGTGAGAGCCCCACCTTTTCACATCTTTTGCTAACAGGGTTAATTTTGATTCCATCAAATCATTCAAATCTCATCTCAATTGTGATTCCCAAGTAATAAATGATAAGTTGAGGTGGTCTACTAATAAAAAGTGGAGAGAGAAATTGAAGAGTTGCTGCTCTCATTCAAACTGTCATTCCAAATTTCAATCTTGATTCAGTCTGGGATATAAATAGTTTTGATTTTGTTGTATGCCAGTCAGGGAGAGGACATTAGAGCACAAAGCCCGGCCGAGAGCTTTCAAGTATCCATTCAAAGCAAGGGACTCTTTTCTTGGCTTCCAACTTGGAACTCAATTTTTCAAACGCAAAAGGGACGACAGGGACTTTTTGCAATATTTATTTACCAGGGCGAAACCATTGTGTATTATGACAGCCCCTTTCAAGTGGGTGACGTCGAATTTATCAAAAAGTACCGAGAAAAGTAAAAACTGTGTCATAACACAAGTTTATACTCTACTGAGCTCTTTCAGCTCATTTTTCAAGTCATTTATCCCAAGGGATCTTCCTTCAAGTGGATCCATTGCATATTATACAAGTCTCTCACAGAAAGGGACACAAACTTCAAACTTAATGATTATTCCAAGCTCCGAATCCCAATAATTAAATCTCAACAAAATGCACTTTCACCTTGATACAACTTTTGTGGCTGCTGGATAAAAAAAGTTCAAAGCTTATATAAATTATACAGTGAATGGATTCTCATTTTTCATTAATGATGAATGTTCAGTGAGAGAGTCTGAAGATTTTGATTGCTTGGGTTTGGTTTGATTTGACAATGGATAGAAGCACAGGCCATTAGATTTTGTTGGTTTATGTAACAAAAGCTAGCAAATAATGTTTCAACTTTGCTTCTCAAGTGCTTTGCTTCATTTGGTTCCATGTTTTCATTGAAGTTGAAGCAAATGACGATGGGCATTGTGATGCGTAATTTGAGTAATTCAATCCAAGCCCTATCATTCAAAACAAGATGATATGATGAGATGCAGAGGATCTCAAAACTAATTTATGGCCAACTCTTACAACAAAATACAAAACATGATCAGGACACCAAAGAAGACGTACTTGGAACAAACAACAACTCCAATAACAGTTTCAAAATTCAAATTAGACTCTTAAATAATCCCAGATTTTGAATTGGCTATTAATCAATCTGCTTCTAAAGTGTCACTTACATTTGTCAATTGTCATTTGCTCAAAGAGGATTTTCTACTTTTCCTCTCTCTCTCTCTCTCCTTTAATTGTCCCAAGGGATTTTTTTTTGTTTTAATGGTTTTATAATGTTTTACTTCTTTTGTCGCAAAGTCCAACGCCAAAATTAAAGTAAAAAAATCAACATCATCAGAATTTATTCATTCCGTAAATTTGAATTAATTACAATTACGAGTATCGCACACTCGTTAATTTAGTTTGTATAGCTCATGTCCAACCATGCGAGCAATAAATCAGTATCACCAAGAGGTCCACAAACATCGAGATTCTTGTCCCTGGCACTTTTTAAGGTTCTTTTTACCCAATAAATTCACTTTTCGTTAAGAATTGTGTACTAAAATGGAAATTCTGCAGACAAGTTTGATGGAAACGAGTTGGTGTTATGTTTGCATAAAAATTAAGGCATGCAACATTCTACACGCTAATAATTTTTCATTATAAATTATAAACTTGTGTGACTTTGCAAACAAAATTGAGACTATAACATTCTGCAAAATTTACGTACATTACTTATGTAATTTCTAGCACTTTTTACAGCAAGAAGCAGTGATAGGGATAAAAGTTGGACTCCTTTACTCGCTCAGACAAATGATAGGACTGGTCCATTTACATGAAATTTCCATTTGACAAGATATTTTATTCCTCAGTCAAACAAACTTTGTAATCAGTCTAACCATCTAGACAGACACTTTAAAATGGGTTGAAAGTCTGTAAAATTTTGTTGAATTTATGCTAATAACCTAAACGCAATGTGTTATAAACAAATAAATTATTTCTCAAGAACAAAATTCAATTTATCTACAGAGTGAAGATGATGAACAATGTCGTTGTGCACAAGAGTCCAATAAAGTATTATGATAGAAATCACAAGTTATAACTTTGGCCTAAAACGATGTGTATAAAATAAATCAATATAAAATATTTTGCATTATATTGCAGCCATAATAATAATAATAATATAATGTTATCACGTCAATGGAAGGATTGGACAAATTCCAAAGATAACGACTCCTTCGCAATGGATATTGATGAATGACTTTATTATTAATCAATGCCTCCACATCCGCTCCCTCCAAAGGCCAACTTCTAAATCATATCAATTTAATTAACAAAGAAACGCCCTTGAAATAGTTTAAATAACTTGCAATAATTTCATTTAGCAAGAAGGAAATTGTAAAATTTCACAGGATGTTTCAATTTGCCCCTTGAAATGGATGCATTTAGGACTCGTCGCCTTTAATTGTACTTGATGGAAGTGTTACAGATTATGACTTGTCGTAAGTGTTGTAATAAGTGGAGTAATTTTGTTCATCAAAGCGGATAAACTGATGACAAGGTTGATAAGCAGTTCAACTTGTAACTTTTGCCTCCAGCAACTTTTTTCACTTATTCCAATCCCTTCTCAGTAACCTTTAGATTTTATCTTTAAAACCTTTAACTAGAGCAAGAATTTGGGTTGTCAAACAAAATCTTGAAGAAAGAATCTCATTTTGGAACCCCAACAGACTCGGAGAGTCCTAAAATAAAATACTTTTACTATGCTCTGATTTGTTAATGGTACAAATATGAGTTGGAATTTTTAAAAGTTGACTCTACAAAACAATTTTTGATTTTTGCCCCATTGTGCGTTTGGGGGCTGGGAGCTGTAAGTTACCTTTTTATTTATCAGGCCAACAATCAAGTTGAAGACTCATGCTCAATCCGAACCATTTATAAGGCATCCCGATCAAAACTTTGGGACTTTGGCCTGCCACTCAACAATGGCCACGACAATGAGCTGGTTAGGACAAAAAGGGACAAACAATGGTGGTTGTGAGTGACAGGATCAGATCAATCTTCCTTAGCCTCAGAAACTGAAACATTTCCAGGTGCGGAAATCCAGTGACATCATAAATCAACCCTCATTTACGTCTCTTTTCCCTTCACGCTTTTTACTACTTAAATATTATTCGCAGCTCAAATTAATGATGGGGAGGATGACAATATGAAAACTAAATATGAAAAATTATTATCTTACCTTGAAATCTGGAGCTGGGTTCTGCAGAAACACGTTGGGGTCTAACATCAGAGGGCTGAACTATTTCCACAACTTTGTCAAGTAATTTAATGTCCCGCAGTTTGCTAATTGTGGATTCCACAGTTTTAAAATTAATAATTGGACGTTTGCTTCAGTTTCATTTCTTTTGGTGGCGATTGGGCCAAAGTGAGACTTTTACTTTTTAAGGCAATTACAAGGCACACGTTTAGTAATTATTGAGCAATTTGTTGTTCCACTCTTTTACTGCTTCAGTTAAGGCACTTTAATTGGTCAATTAATTAATTAAAACACCGGTTTAACTTTCCCCGCTTTCTATGCTACAAATCTGTCAGACTTTTTTTATTGGAGCACTTGATAAATGAAGGCACACTTTGGTGAATTTATATAATCCCGTCTCACTTTGGCAAAAAAAAGTTTTCTCTGTTTTCTCTTTCTAAAGTAAGTATGGGTATTGTTTGGGAGCGTTGTTTGTCCATCCGAGTCCTGCTACGAAATGAGAAGGTAGAGAAATTAATCCACAGGTAGTCTGCCTGCAGTAAAGAGGGACGACGCATCTTCCAACAACAAACTACCCTTCCTCTTGAGAGCGAGAGTCTCCCCTTGCCCCGTCCGCAGACAGACAGACCCCAGACCCTTAACATCTCTTATTTGCCAAACAGACCTGATTTATAATATTTTATTTTGCTATTCCATATTATTGCATTATATTGTCACAATTCAAGATGTGAATGTAAATGTCTGTAAATGAAAAGTGTTGGGAGAAATAAGTTGAATTAATTTCTCTGCCTCGTATTTCAGTGTAAGGGCACTTAACTTGACAATTATTGGTCAAGAAACGTTTGAGCGAGGGCCAAGAATTTTTATGTGTTCACAGCACAATTTGAGACGGTTTTATTTTAACCTTTATTATTTCAACTTTTTACTCATTTATTATTATGCTACATTTAAAGCAAACATTTGTACTCTTAATAAAAATTAATGGTAATTAAGATGCAGAGTTGTTGTTGAGCAGCAGATGGGGAAATTGAAGCAAGAGTTTGCTACACAAATCTATTTCACGGGATAAAAAATATTTGCATACAAAGTCATTAATCTGAGTATTTTACGTGCATTAGGCGGTGTTGTTCTTCCTGGGTGTTCGTTAAACGAAATCAAAATCAGCCCAATCCAAATTGGTCCATGTAATTTAAGTAGCATATCACATTCAGAGATGCACAAGATATAGAAAATAATCAGTGAATTTAGAGCTCATTAGACTACTACAAAAGTTCAACTCATTATATTGAAGGTAATAATATGCAAAGTTCAAATGAGAAGATCCAGATTTTTTTCTATAAAACGAAATTGTCTTAGATTTGCATTGCTCAACTTTTGGGTGGCTGTATAACTTTTTGCCTTATCCTTACTTCCATTAGTTTGTGGTTGGGGCAGAGGATCTTGTGGTTTAACAAACAAATTAAGCAAAGAGCCTAATATTTCATTTACTTTGTTACACTCCATCATCTTTTGGGATCTTTAGAGGAATATGATGTAAAACTGGTATCAACTTCATTCAGTTACAGAGATCCTTGCCAAAATCCAATTTATTTATTTAGCCAACTCTAATGAACCAATCCCTACGAAGCTTATTTTAAACCATTAAAATATTTAGAAAGTTTAACAACACAAATCAACTCATTTTGAAACGAATTAGAACATTTGCAATAATTTTTAATTGTTTTGCAGACAAAAATGTTTGCAATTGTAAATCACAAGTTAGGAAAATAATTTAATTGATATGCATCATTAGCATCAAATTAAGTCTGATAAACTGCAAAGGTCAGGATTTGGACGGGGATCATAATTCAGCCAAATATTTGAGACATACTTCAAATTGTTTGTCTTTTAAAATATTTGAGGCTGACTGAAGAAGATTCTTTCAAATAGGAAAACAACATTTATTAAGAAAGGATAAAAAAAAGTAAACTTTGTAAATCTAATCTAGAAAACGGTTTGATACAATTACAGGAGATGTTATTTATGAGGTCTATTTGTTCGAGTTTCATGTTTTCCTCTTGCCTGCCTGCATTCCAATCACAAGTGGAATCTGTCCACTTTTTACAACACAAATTGGGCTGGCTAATTTCCACTTAGGAAAGCCCTTCTTGTGCTATCCACCACTTTAAATTACTCAGTTTCAATAACATTAAAGTCAAAAGTTCTTCAACACTTTGTTTGTCTTGTGCAAAAAGCTGGGAGCAACATGATTTTATTAACTTGTGCCCAACTAATTTACGACGCTTTTACTCTCTGATCTACATAAATTGAGTAGCCAGAGGTGAGTAAATTAATTTACACACTTTAACGACGGTGACCTGGGATCCATTTGACCGCCATTTATCATTCCCTGGGCGTCATTTGTCATCTATAAAGATTGATAATGTGTGGATGGGTTTTAAATTTTTGATTCCGGTTTGCTTTTCTTATTAAAAACGAGGCTAGTTTTTGGGTTCTCAGGTGGCTTTTTGGCCATAAAATAGTCCGTATGGGAGCTGGGTAAGCGGAAGGCACAAAGGGAAATGAGGCCTCATAATTCAACGCCAGGGCCATTTAATTTAAAATGTGCTAGAAATCAAACAGTTGGCTTGCTTTTGAAGAAATTGAAATTCTCTCTGGAGGAAGAAACCCCAGGAAAAAATTATATCGTGGGATGTTTTAGTTTCTTGTCCATTACCATCAAACTTGCAATATATATCCCTAACTGTCGTTAGTTTTGGGGCTGATTTGTAATGTGCATCCACAAGCAATCAACTCCACTACCAACACATAAATTGTTTGGTCAGAAATGGTGTTGAATTTTACCCAGAGTAAAAGTTGTAGACCATTGAACAGCGGTGGACCAACTAAAAACTTTTAAGCCAACTCTTCTAATAATTTGGTCCAGATAATTTCACGCTGTGAAATGTGACGTGGCCAAGATTTGTGTCAGTACAAGAAAATCAGTATTGGCTCATTTTGGGAAATTAAATTGCTCATTACAAGACCAAATAAATCCACTTAAAAAAATCATTCCAACTACATAATAAAAATTTTCCAAAAATTTGAATGACGTTAAACTTGAAACTACTCCTCCAGAGATTTTTTGTGTATATGCTTAAGAAAGTTAGGGAAAGAGAAAAGAATATGGCACACTGTCAGGTTAAACAGAGGGCTGTCAAAAATGAAACAAGTTCCAAGTAAGCACTGCAGAGGTTAAATTGACGGCAGACTGACAACAATGTAAAGATGTTGATGATCTGGTTCCATATTCAACAAAGTACCTTTAGCAAGTATTACATGCACATCTTGAATGAATATTTGATTCATTTACATGGATTTTCGTCCCACGCACGCCCTAGCCTCTTTTGATTACTTGAGATAATAAACTAAATTAAATTTAACTTGTGAATTAGATTATGCATTTCAAGGTTCATTTCAACATGGCACAAGGGAAATATTATCTGAAAGTGTATATTATATGCATGGATTGGCGAAAAGCAACTATAAATCATGCCACGTATTTATTTTAAATTTAAAGCAATAATTAGTTTCTCTGCCGTTCCCAAACTAATTGTCCAGAGGCACGAACCAAAGGTAAAGTGAGGTAAATAAAATCTGATAGGAGAAAAATGTAATCTAAAAGCATATAATAATAAATACCATAGAGCACGAAAGAATAAATTGAAATAAAGGATTAGGCCTGGGGCTGGGCTATTAGATATTTAGATGATGGATAACTGGTCAAATCAAAGATCACTCAGCCGGACCAGTTTATTAGAGGATGAGGAGGTTAATGAAATTAAATCGCTTTACAGTTCCTCCGGCCCAAATATTGAGCGTCACTTCATAACTTTTGTATGCAAGCCAAGGAATGCATTTGTTGGCGTGATATACTTGTTCCCCAAATTGGATTAGTCCGATGGGATTTGAGGTGAGGTATTAATAATGCTCACATTCCAGAGTAAAAGAGGAATGCATAATTTATAAAACGCCGACAATCTTGATTCTAATGAACTTTCCCAGGCTTGAGCTGACCTCATTTTTAATTCCTCCTCCATTATTGTTGTTGGCTCAACTCAATTTACAAGTTGATCCAAATTCTTTACTATAAATCAAGAGTTAAGTTAAATGGAATTTAATCATTTTCATTTGGGCTTTTGATTGGAATTGCTTCAAGTTTGAAACTAAAAGTTGTTTCCTTTTTTTGTTGCAAAGATGCTTTTCTTGTTGTCCAATTGCTGAGTGGCAGGATTTTGAAAATATGTGAAGTTCCAGTTATTTATGGCCGTGGTTTAGCTTTACTTTTTCTAAAACATTGGCGACAGAAAAAAAGCTAAAATCTAGTTTTTGAGGTTTTGGTTTTAGCCCAAATCCTGATCTTTAGTAGGAGAAAGTATATAGTGTTCATGTAAGCTGCCAACAGCCAATGAATTACTGCCGTTAATTTTAAGATCTTTAATCTGGACAACAAAACTCACCACCGAATTTAATGGAGTAGATCCAAAGGAATAAATGGATTTAGCCTTTGACTCCTTTATCTCAACTCTTTTACCACTCGTCAACTCGCCTCGCAGTTGACAAGAGCAAAAAAAAGGCTATGAAAAAGTAATTTAAGAATGCGGTGGAAGTCATGTCATGAAGTGGAGGACAGATATCAGAACAAATGGAACAAGTCCCTTTGTTTTGTCTTACCGACGGGAGTTGTGTTAGGGCAATAAAATAACCGTTTTGTTCCCACACAAAAGCATAACATTATCTTCCAAGAGTGGATTCAGGTGTAAGTCCTTGATTATCTCCAAGATTTCAAACTCACGGACGCGTTGATTTGGACATGATTTCAAACTACAAGCCTAAATTATTGATACAATTTAGTGCCACTGTCCCTAATGCATCTTTTTAATTTTACCTTAAAAGTCCATTTTGATCTTATCGAGCGGCTCTAATTTGTCCAGCAGCTCATAAATGGTGAGCAAATGCATTTATTTTGTGGTAACTTTGGGCAAACATTATCAACCCTAAAAATGAGCCTTGTATTTGTCCAACTACTCCCACGTAAAAAGGTTTTATTTTTATAAAAAACTTCACACAGGAAATGTAACAAATAATAAAAGATTAATCTGAAAATTTAGTTCACTTCCGAGAAATTCTTTCATTGAGAGATTCTTGAGAGTGGTTTGGCTTGAAAGGGATGCCGACGTGTCAACATTTAAAGCTGCTGAATGAAGGTGTAAAAAGAAAAAGAAAATATCTAACGAGGGTTAAAAAGCTAAAGTTAAAACAGTGAGTTATGAAAAATTGTTGGGACTCCCAAGAAGATTAAAAAGTTTTTTTAAGGAAAAAGTTCTCGGTGTGTCAATAGTAATTTTTGAAGGGCGAAGAAGGATCAATCTTCCTTGATAATGATTGATCCCTTCAATTTGTTCGGACCTTGTTTATTTATTTTCTCAGTTCGTGATGGCTCAAATGCTGATTGAGATTACTACATACTATGTACTACTACAAAAATCATTTTATTTTCTCAACAATTGGAACATTGTCTCATGCAAAATTTCAAGTCGACGCATTGTTGTATTTATGTATAGAGAGCAGAGGAAGTTGCTAAATTTCAATCTCCTCGAAATAAATTCCTCGTCCTTGTTTAAGAAGGAAAGATGTTAAATTAAAAAAGTAAACAGTGCTCTTAAAGCAAATGGAATTTATTTAAGCTACAAGTTCAAACACCTTTTCTTTTCTTGGCTCAAGTTTGTGATCTTTTATTCAGTTCATGTGCCATAAGATATATAACGTTGTACTAATAGTAAAGCACCGGATTTCTTCGTCCATTAGCATCCGTCATTTAATGGCCAATAATTTGTATTTGACCAAGCAGTGCTTTGCTTTTTGTGATCCCACAATTGGACGAAGGGAGTGCAAAAAATTAAGCAAATTTTGCTATTATTGCCTCAGTCGAATTAAGGTGGTGGTAAGATAATGTCTTTTGGTTATTTACAATTCACATTCCGTCTTTTGCTCTGCCTCCCTTGTTAAGCCAAGATGACTAACTAATGACTTGACGCCACTTAAAAGTAAAGCAAATAAGCGGAAGGCCCACCACCAACCAACAACTCTTTGTGCAAAGAAAGAGCAAAGTGAAGTTTTATGTCTTCCTTAAATTAAAGACGGAATTTGTCAGCCCAGAAAATATAATTTTAGATACCAATAACATGAAAGGGAAATCCAGGAAAATCCCCAACTAATTTTGATTTGTTAGTATTTGGTCATTTTAACCCTGAGACAAGTCAAAGTATGCGTATTTTTCATTGAAGGAGACAAGCAAAGAATACAAATTAATTTCCTAATTCGTCCCATTGTTTGTCATCATCCTGTTTCAGCTATTTAGATAGTTTGATTAATTTATTCAACAATTTGCCCATGTTAAATTTTCCAACCCACTTAAATATTTGCATTGTTGACATTTCAAATATTAATTGGCAATGTCAGCAATGCATTCAATTTATGAGAGCATTTCTTTTGGTTTAATTTAAATTGCTGGGGGCATTTTGTAACACTTTTGATGCCATAATTAATTAACATTCCTCACAATTAGCTACCTTGTAGTTGTTTGCAGTTAATTATCAACTACACGCATACTTAATAATTAACTTTTATGACTTAAATAACTCTGGCTGGGGTTAATTGATACAGAAATTTTTAATTTAATTGTATGTGAAAAGGGCTGAGTGAATAAGTTCCACACCTGCTTCCACTAACTTACATTACGTCATTTAAATAGTAATTGAGCTGAGCTAATAGCTGAGCATTTATAGGCATTATAGGTACAAACGCCTCGAGTCAATTATCAACATGCATCATCTCTAAATCTGCTCCCAAATATTTGCGACAACTTCATTTTTGGAAAGTTGAGAGTTCAAATTTTGTATCAAAACTAACCACAATCAATCCACAAGCAAAAAAACACAAATAAAATTATATGCAAAGTTTTACTTTTTGCAAAATAATCAAATGTATGTACAAACATTGCATTACAATAAAAAAAAAACAAGAACACCCAAGATTTTTTTCCTAATCCATATCTTTACACTTGACAGAACTGGCTTTGCTTATTTGCAAACTATATAATTCCAAATTGTAAAACAATTAGGCGGCAGTCCAAGAAGATAATGAGTCTGCCAATTTGTTTATTTTAACAGCAATTAAGCAAGGAACAAGAAATTTGTACAAGATTCCAATATCACACTTTGTTTGCTAATGAGAGTCTGAATGCATGTCACATACTTTGCCAGCCTTGGTGGTAATCTCTAATTCTCATTCACTCCAAATTTATTTGGCCATATCTGATAAAGTTTGATGCAATAGTGGACATCTTCCACGCTCCCATGGGGCTTGGGTTTAAAGAAGTTTAAACCAAATAAATCAAGAGGAGGAGAGAAAACATTGTATTGTGTTGTAGACTACCCATTACGCTCTAAGAAAAGTGTAATGATATTAAATATAAATTATCTCGACCCAACCTGCAACATGTGTAATGGCAAAGTCGCAGCTGGAGTCATAAGGGTTGGGCAAGTGTAAGTTGGAGATCACAAATTTATATTTCCATCCAATTCCTGTGTGGTTCAATGCTCGGTCCAGATTTTCAGAAATGTATTAATATTATGCAACAAACTACCGTTAAAGTGCACTCAAACTTTACGGCAGTTTGATGTGACTTCAATTGTCACTTCAATTTTTCCAGGCCATTTGACTTTCAACGGTGGATTACCAAAATGGCTTTTTAATCCTCCCGAAGGGATATTTATACATTGTTAATTTGGATTTATAAATTGAACTGGGCTTGGCTGCTGGCTCCGGACAAAGTTGAGATGACACCGAGTCGGATTTACTAAAGGGAAGGTTGAGTTATGACAATAAATTTTAAAGCCAATTGTATCTGAAGAGATAGTCAAAGGTGAGGTCGCCTTTCGATTGGATTGCATTTCAAAAATTCGGCACAGTTCGTTAGTTCAATACTTTTGGAAGCTGAGGCTGCGGAAGGTAATGAAAAAGAGACTCTGGAGATTTTATGAAGTGTGAACGAGAGTTTGGATGAGATTTGGATTTCAATGGGAAGATGTCCCATCCTCTTTTTCTATCTCTCACTAAAATATAATTCATGGGAAAATTTATGTCTGACATCTTTAAGGGTACTTTCAATTATAAGCCAACGCCAAGGCGTCAAATAAGAATGAGACAATGCAAACTATTTTAAGCATGTGCATCATGTATGGAAACTATTCTTTCTTCAACATTTTTAATAGAAAAAATGGTTCAAATGCTTGAATCTCACTCACAATGGGATCCTCTTCAAAATTGTTCAAAAGCCATTGGAAATCAAATCATGAGGCACATTATGAGCAAATGCCACCATCAAAGTTACAACTTAAATATATTGTACTTTATAAAATAAGGTGAGAAATGTAACTGCTCTGCTCTACTGAACTTGTATTAGATATAAAAGGGAACGTAGATATTTCCAAAGTTCTGGAGACTGAAACAAGGTCAAGTCCATCTTCACCTTTTAAAGTACTGACTTTGACACTGGAGTCCCATTGTTGGGGTCAGCAGGGGGCAGAGAATTTCTATTTTGAGCTACAAACCAACTAAATTTAGCTCAAGGGCCAAGGCTATGGGAAAAAAGTGGTAATGGACACTTTTATTACGTAATAATACAATGTCAATAGCTTTTTATGGTGTCCACTCGATTACTTTCTTTTATTTGGATGAAAGGGAAGTTGTCAACTTTAAAGCTGCCCTTGGACCTCACGGGTTGTGTCTTTTACAATTTGTGACAGTTTCACTTTCTTACAAAGCCAACGCGCTTTTTTACGCGTCAATTGTCATCTCACATATAGACAATTTAAAAACCAATTTGTATATGGTAATTATGACAGAGGGCGAAATTAAGGGATAGCTCCGAGTGGTGAAGACAAGAGATGAAACTAAATGAAATTGGCTCAAGGCTCCGGCCAAAATATTGAATTAAATGTAGCGCATGAAGATATTTAAAATTCGAACAAGTAATGCAGATCAGTGATAGTTTTGCATACTAAAATACTGAAAACTGGATTAAATGTAAATTGCAGGATATTTATTAACTCCCCATCATCACATTATAACTCGTGGCTTGTTGCGGAATATTAATTTGTTATAAAGCAATTACACAATTTCTTATTTTGTTATTCCTCCCATGAAATTTGCGATGGAGTGGAAGGCTTTAGGGCCTGGGAAGTTGAGCAACGTTTTAGTATCCACTCCCGTTTTAATCTAATTATTAAACTGGACATGTATCGAAACAAGAGCAGAGCTGGGAGCTAATCTTAAATTGTTCAACGACGTGTCAGCCTCGTGATTAATAGACACGCTTCTTCATCTCTCTCAGCCCAAATCCCTCTTACTTCATACTTACTTAATAAATTAAATATGCACTGGTCAAAATGGCTCAAAGGTTGCACAAAACAAAATGAAATGATAGAGGAGCAAACTTTAGTTTTAAAATTGGCTATCAGACCGAACCATCTTTAAAATAAAGGTAAATGAATGTAACTCTTTGAGTGAATAGAATTGAAGAGTTTTGAAAGGAAAGCAAACAAAGTGTTGGCCATTTCATCTCCATTCAACAAGTGTGAGGAAGGAAGGGATGAAAACTGGATCTAGATTATTATGAATTAATTGAAAAGATGAAAAATGGCTCACTTAAGCCTACGTACCAAAGTTTGTTTGGTTAACTGTCCACTTCAATAAAAGACTGCCATACATTAAATGTATATAATGATAGAAAGAGAGACAAATGAGGGCTTGGTCATCTTTTGAGCTTGTTTTGTCTTTGTGGCATTTTATCAAGGGAAGGCTAGGTTATGGAAATATATTGTCCTCTGATTTTTTGGTGGACAATGGGATTGTGGAGCAGCACTTTTATTTTGTCTTGTCTTTTGCTTTGAGCTGGGAGACAGTTCCGAGATTTATGTGTTGTTTTGTTATGTGGAGAAATGTGTTGAGCGTGGCCATTGCATAAGAGAAGCAATCTATCACTGGAGCAAATCTGGATTTGACAAATACTTCTCTTCCCCTTCCTCCCATAAAGCACAACTTTGTCGAAGGCTCCTTATCCACAATATATCTCTTTTATTAAATAGCTTTTTTACAACATTGCTTAGATTTGTGGTGCAAGTCCCATTCATCCAAATTTACTTGGCCTCATGTTAAGTTATTCAAATTCAACTCTTCCTCATCTGCACCTTTCGATTCAATGAGTTAGAGCACTGCATGGGAAAACGGATTTTTATGAGTGATGATGAAAGAACAAAAGGAAAAGCGATTAACAGGATGAGTTATTGCTTCTGCAGCAGAAAGTAGAAACCTCAAAAATTAGGTTGGAGGTTGAAATATACAAACAAACAAAACTTTCACAGGAAAAGTTTTCCAGAAGCCAAGTACTTCATCTTCTTGAGCAATAAGTATATAATTTCAACAAATCTTGATTTAGCAAAATCTTTCTCATCAAACATTTTAACAAAAGTTGAGGAGTTGATAGATTTTGATTTTGAGATGAATGGGACTCTGCTCAAGTTACCTTTGCTTCGCAGCTTGTCAAACGGGTGATAAACGATTTCTGTAATTCAAATCAGATTATAAATCTCCCCTTTGGAAAAATCTTATGGCTTATACATTTATTGAGAGCGACCTGAGGCTTGGCCCGAGTTGGCTGAATCAATCATTCATCATGTCACTTTTTACGGAGTTCCCCACAACAGAAGACAGACAGCCATGGACGGAGACCATAATCTAATAAAATGTTATTATTCACCTCTTCCCAACCATTTAACTCACGTTTCTCAAAGGAATTAGTTACGAACCACGACTTTCGCCCCTTCGTCCTTAATCCTGTCGATAAAATTCAAAATTATAAAGAAACGCACGTAGCCATCCATCAGCTCACCTTCTACTTCTAAACCAAATTCATGATCTGATTATTCCCAATCTTTCAATTTACCAGCTTGGCTCCAAATCCACACATTCATATGCATTCCTTCCAATTCAAATTTTTGCTTGGATGAAAAATGAGCATTTTTTAACTTACGGAGCTTGTCTAATTTTGAATTTGGTCTGACAGCCGAGGCTGCAGAGTTAAACGATTCAGAGTTAAATATATTTCTCATATGGACCATTTCTTTTTGTCCGTGACTGATACTCGTCCATTCATCTCCTCTCATTTATGCCAGGCCAAAAACAACTCAAGTTTTGCCGACACCGATTTTATATATATATATATAGTAAAGTATTTTGCTCCACACTAAAGAAAAGCACTGCCACACTTTACCAACAATCATTTTTCTTATCCCTTTTAAACCTTTGACTAATTGGCCCACCTATGAAACAGATTAAAAGAATGATGACGCTCCAGCTGCGGCTTCCATTTGCATCCGATATTTGCAAATTTTAATTTTATTCCCATGATATATAATTAGAACAACCACTTGAGGCTCGAAAGGGTTGAGAGATGATCTATATAATAACTTTGCTTCTCATGACGTGAAATTTGCATGAGAACTCTTCTAAATGGTCTTTAAAATCATAAACATGTCAGACCGAGTACTTTCTGCATGTTCCGGTTCATATTTCACATTAATTTCATTAGTATATACATAGGCTCTAGACTCATTAAAGCCAAAGTTAATTTACACTGAATATTAAATTTTGATTTGATCCCTTCAATTCGTACGTGCAGAAGTGGCCTCTTATTATGTAATAGCTTCTTCTTTTGAGACCGAAACGTGCATTCCGATGCAATGGATTTATTTTGTGTGTGCCACTTGGAGGAGAGCAAATACTTGAACTGGGAAAGCACAACAAAAGCTACTCAAACCCTTCAACATTTTGAATATGAGATTCCAGTTGATGTAATAAATGTCCGTTGAGAACCACTGTCATTACTTTCCAGTCCATTTATCTCTTAACCCTCTACAAAATCATCTCATTAAGAGATTATTCAAATTAAAAAGGTAATAAATTAATGAGTTGCATGGACTTTTGTATGTAAAGGGATCCATCCGTAAAAAGTCTCAAGTTTACTACCTGCATGATAAAACTAAAATATTTCGAGTAAAGTATATGGATGCATAGTTTCCTTCAAAATTGTGGGATGAGAAGATGATAAGCAAAATATTTAGTTTGGAATCTAGATCCTCTTGAGAGTGGAATGCTGAAGACAACATTTCGCCATTGTGGTGGACAAATTTCAACCAATGTCATCCACTTTTGAGTCCAGAAACCTGAATTTGTTCTTCCACCTTCAACTTGTCATCGACGTGGGTGACTTTAGTGGAAGATGGATATTCCCCTTCCAAAGATTATATATTTGAGGTAAAAAGTGAGCTGGTCCATTTATTTCAATCCCACGTGCACAATTTAATTCTTGTTCCAACAAAATCTGTGAAAAGTGGCTTGGGTAGAACTCAAAGAGTTGAGCTGCTGGAGTAATCTAATCTTTTATAAGAAAGTGACAAAGTGCCTCTTAAGATTCATTCTTGGCAGTAGTTCATTTATATGCAAAATGGCCAGTCGGCAACTTAACTGACAATTGCATTTGGCCTTTAGACCTCGGTAGAAATAGTCTGACTCCATTAGACTCTACTACAATACAGAGAAGTGATCTGATTGATGGTCAACTCGACTCTTGATTTGCAAGCTGAAGAATTAGATAAAAAGCTATTAATTGTTTGCAACAGTTCGTTTCAAAATAGTTCTATTGTCGTCTGACGGTGATTAATGGACAGACTGACACCTTATGAGCCCATCAAAAGGGTCCGAAGTGAAATCAGTATGCAAAAGAACAACCACCAGCAAAGATTCAAATTCTACTTTACACCTTATTACATATTCAAGCTCTGCAAAAAATTGATTTAATTCTCCCAATCTGCATACCATTGTTGGCTCCATTATAGAAAATAGCTCAGCAATTCTACACAATTACAAAATGAATAAAAAGCCAAGAAGAACTCAATTAATTGACCCAATGATTTAGTCGGGCAATAAATCTTCCTCCCTGTCAAAGCTCTAATAACAATCTGCACTGAATTTGTCCATTTTCTCTCCTTAATTGTGAGCTGAATTTCAATTGTTTATTTCTGCTCGAAATTAGACACCTTAAGGATCTGAATAATCTCATCTAATTTTTTTCTCAAATCCTTCCAAATTTAAGTTGCAGATTTGTAAACCAGTTTAAGTTTAAAAGAAGAAGAAGCCAAAGCCGGTCTGCTTGGTAGGTCTCCCAATCATCTAGATACAATTAGCAGGGGATAATTGCGGCTTTCCATTTCATTTTCCTTTTCTTAACTATCCTATCGTGCCAGTAAAACTTTGATCACTTCAATACAGTCAATTGAGAAGAGTTTGGGATTAAAATTAATTCGTGACTCTGTTTGACATCACTCGCCAATTATTATATGCAACTGGTTCAAAATCAGATCTGATTTTGAGCATCGATGCTCTAATTGTTGTAAATAACAAATTGATTGCAATCAGAAAATCTCCCGACTTTGGTTACCACCACATTTGATAAATTAGATTTCCAAACGATCGTTATTGTATGTATGTAGTACAAGTACATATATTTGTATTGATGTGAGGATACAAGAGAGTTGACGTTTGGATAAAAGGGATCCCATAAATCCGCAAGTGTCAGGGATCCTTATTCTGTAGCAAATGTTGAATAATGAAGTTTGTCCAAGAAAGAACACACAAGTCAAGAGGAAGTTTATATAAAAGTAGCGTTGGGTGCTGTTTGTTATTTCTGAGTGAATGGAGATCCCTTTTTAACTGCAATATAAACTGCTCCCATTGCATCGCATCAACTTTATTTAATTCAATGGACTTTTGACTTGCACAAAACCTTTCTTTTGGTTCCCTTCAAATCAAAATGTTTTACATTTCACTTCATCACATCCAATTTAAAATTTATTGCACCTTCCACCAACTACTATGCAATGCACTACCGCAGCTACATCGTTCATCATAATCATCACGTCTTAGCAGCCGAACGGACCTCCTGAACCCATTTTTTATGCGGCTGCTGAAATAAAATCCCTCTTTGTTAACTTTTATTTTAATGTATCACAACAATTTGGAGTAAGAAATGAAATTATTATTCCTGGTCTACATTTCCTACCCCCTGATAAAACCTCAACGCTTGTAACCTCGTAATTCATCCCATTCAGCAACTGACAATGAAAGATACATTAACAATAACTCATCTTTTTTTCTCCTTCCCTTAAATTAAATTTAAATCAGGTTACAAGAATAAAAACGTCCGTTTAAGAAAGACCCCAATAAAATTTTATCTACATCCACACAAGCTGTCCTCCGGAACTGCGGATTTTTGTGGTAAATTCTTGAATCTTTAAGACTCGTGGTCCATCATATTTCAACCAAATTAAGGAGAGCGTCTCATTTTCAATCGAGTTCCTTTGTGCTATGTCGGATCTAAATCAAATCAATTATGTCGCAGCGTGGGGCCCAACACAACTTAAAAGGTTTTACATATCACTGTCCACTGGGGGCCAACAGAACCCAAGAACAGCCATTTTTCTTATTTTAAGCCACAGAGGAAACCTGATCCCGTCTTTGTCAACCTTTTAATTATACATATGCATATTTGCCTTTATGGATTCTGTTTGCCAAATTAAATAAACCACTTTAATAGAATGTCAACCAAATAAATTTACAATACAAAGTTTCAAGTAAAAAGTTGTCTTCAGTTTTTTGTTGGAGTTAGTTTAACATAAAACTTTTATTGCTATACATTTACCTAAATTGGAGTATTATACATATTTTGTTGAAGAAGCAGATGCAATAAAGAAGATTCTCATAATCACAAGCCAATTGCATAATGCCAAACATATTTGGCTAAAGAAACTGGATTTACAATACCTAAGCAGTAAAATATTTAACCAAACTCACGAAATAATTGGTTCTGTTAAGGAAATCAAACCGTGGTCCAATATTTTAATAACTGCTGTTCGTGACTATTTTAAGTTGTTATTACGAATCTGCATCAAAACATAAGTAAAAGCAGCGGGGATCTATTTTCTTGCAAATGAATGTCGTTGAACGCATGAACTTTTGTTGACGTTTTAACCCTTGATCACATATATTGTCAAATCAAAGTGATGGATTTGCGATAAATTCCACTAAATCATTTTACGCATTGAGAGCTCACAGATGTCAAATGTGAAATGGCATTTAGCAGCTAAATATCGAATTGAAGGGATCTGTATCAAATTGGAGGGGATGACAGAGCAAAATGGATGATGGATTTAAAAGAATTATAAAATTTCATATCATTGCTTGCAATCCAACCGACTTTTGACTTTTAAATCTGTTTAGCTCCAGTTATTACTTTTTGTTGTCCAATGATTCTGTATAATTTGACTTTGTCCTAATTCCTTTTTTCGATGCATTTCCTTTGCAAAGTGTGATTATCCCTTTATCCGCTTTTCGTCTTCATCCAAAGGGAATCCATAGTTGATAGATTTTTGATGGTGATTGATGATTTCACTTTTTTCTCCCAGTTAGCCGCAAAATCGCAATTTTACGCCTGTTACACCACCAAAAGGAAATTAAGCCCACAGTTTCCCGACACATGCAAAGCAATAATACATTTAATATATTTAATACTTTCACTCTTTAAATAAATATTCATTCCTAAAATTGTTTCTTTTACTGCTGATAAATTCAAATGACCAACTTTTTTTAACGATTTTTAAGAGAAATATTTAAGAATGAATGTTCTATAGACCACAAATTAGTGATGCAAAGGTCAGGTCAGGCGTTGTGAATTATTAGTGGGCTCGTGTCCGTTAAATGGCAATATGCATGCAGCTAGTACACTTTGTCCTCTCATCTTTCAAATAATTTGTAGTTATTAAATTTTATTTAATGACATGTTTAGACAACACTAGAAAGTTGGAATTATTTCAAATTTAATGTGCTGTTGAGCTGAATGAATCAAAATTTTGTAGTTGTAACATAAAACAAAAATTACAGCAGTTAAAAATGGTGATAATGAATGCCACGATTTTCTTCAATCAAAAATAATTTTTATGTGATTGGCCATCTTTTATTAGTCGTGACTGCGTTTTCCTTATTTTTCTAGTTCAGTCAGTGAAATCAATTTGGACTGAAGAAAAAAGGATTTTAATATGAAGACTAATGAGTTAATGATTTCATTCTTAACCACAAATAATTACCAACAATATTTTTGTTGACACGAAGCGGTTGAGTTATGAGAATGGGTTGGTTATTAAAGTGAGAAAAATATCATTTAATTTACAAATTGTTAAATATTCCATTGCTTGTTCTGCCTTGAAATTAATAGGTATTTGAAGACAGTGAAATGAAATAAAAATTATTCTTAATTTGCTCACTCGTTTCTGCAAAATAATAATCGCTGTTCCCTACTGAGCATCCCTGTCTGCCGAACTCCCTTGAAATTTATGTGCATTCCTCCAACTTTTTACTACCAACAATGCAGCAATGGCACAATCAAATTAAATGCAAGTATGGAACGTAAAAAATGAGCCATCTTCCACATCTTATGTTTTATTCAAAACTCATCATTTAGAGTGAGCAGTGACCGGGAATAAGAGATAGCTGTCAAATGGACATGTTTATTAGCAACTTCCTTTCAATTTAAATTAGTTTCTGTATAAAATTGAATATATTTTACCTCAGATCTAATTTATGCTCAAACTTGTATTCATTTTCAATTAAAAGCTTTTTACGACTTTGTCATCATTTAATATAAATGGTTGACAATGTGCTCCTTAATGATGTTCCCCGTATAAATACTCGTATGTTGCAATAATGAGTCTCATAAAATGTTGAGATTGAGGGATGGCTCAAATTAATTGCAAATTAATTGACGTTTCATAGAACAGTGGCGTTTTCTTGGCTCTCTCTCTCTCTGAACTATTTCTTTGGTTCATTGGCTGTGAAGAATTTGTTTTCTCCCAGCCCAACTCACCAGGAGAAGTTGAAATGACCATTGTTGTTTATTGTTGAGCTAAATTTAATATATCGCTCATATAAAAAATAAAACCAATGCATTGCATGCAGATTCACCTTAGTTGTTGTAGACCACACACTTAAATTTTATTTCTTCTTTCAATCCTACAAATGGATGTAATCATTAATGACATTTTAATGTCTCAAATTGCCCCAGTATACCAATAAATGTATCAGATAGACCGTTTCTTTATCGTCTGTGAATTGGTGAAAGCAGTCAAGCCAAGAAATAAATAGAGTTGGAATAATAATCATTGCGTATAATAATATGGAAGATGAGACAGACAGACGTTGACGTGTCACAACTTAGCTGGGACATAAATAAGGGGTGGAGATAAAAGGGGTGAGGATTTTGAAGACATGATTTTTATGGTGGTTGACGAAAGAGTGTTGCTCACTGGTGGCAGCTCCAAATCGATACTAATTCTTCTCCTTACAACACTCAACTGTCACATAAAGCGAGGGCAAGACCTGTGACCAAACCAAATAAATTCTCATCACCACTCACTTCAATCTCTCCAAGCTTGTAAATACTCTATTTTTACATTTTACGACGGTCAAAGATTTATCAAAACAAAAACAAGCAGCAGGGTAAAAAACATATACAGCTTGACATTCCATTGTTTATATGAAAATTTACCTAAATCGGCAATAAAGTTAAATTGTAGCACACATAAAAGTAAAAAAAAAAGTGGTGAGCAAACGAGTGACAAAGGTGCGGCTGATAACTCTTCAACTGCGGCAGTAATCTCATGAAAGAGCTTTTACAAGCAGAAAGGAGACTCTATAAAAACCAAAATGATCCGATAAAATCAGTGGAAAAATTTAGACCAAGTCCGAGCATAAATTTTCACTTGACTCCAACCTCATGTTTTGTTTGTTTAGATGATGTCCACTTTTATATATATTTAGTTAGGGGTGGCTATCTTTACCTGTATCTGGTGGAAAAAAAGTCAAAAAGTGTCCTGGTTCGAAAAGTGTCCAAGAAAGAAGCAAATAGAACCCATAAATTAAATTGATCTTCATTTCAGATAAAGTCTCGACCCTCTTAACTCATTTTCTCAAACCGGTATCAACCCCCAGCGTGGTCTTCTAGCTTGAATTTATTTATTTGGAATTAATGTGGACAAAAGTTAAGTCAGAGTGGGACACGAAATAGTTTGATTGTGTGATATCGCTCTCATTCCTCCGCTCGTTAAATGTGGAAAAACAAAGAAATTTGCATAAGAATCGAATCAAACCAACTGCTAAAACTGGTAATAATCTTGTGCCGAAAGAGCAAGCAAGAAGCAAGCCAAAAACACAATAATCGTAATTCAGGACTCGCAGCCTTTGTCATTTGATCTCAATGGAATTCTACATTCTGCTTTCAGATTGACGATATCACAACAAGAGTCGTGAATATTTATTTTATTAATCGCCATTTTCCCATAAAATCTTGTGATCTCACTCAGATAACGCTCACCTTTTATTTGTTTTACTTGCTTTGTCATAAAACTGTTTCGGGTCATGATTAAATTGCCATTGCATTAATTTAAATGGACATTTGATGACTCAAGAAGAATGGACTTGATTTTACATAAATCTGGTTTTAAGGTATTTTATATTTTTAATGGTTATATTTTCGGCTAAAAATTCACAAAGGGCAGGAAATAAATTCATGACCATAATAATATTGTCGTTTCATAAGAAGACAATGAAATTTGGCGAGGAATAAATTTAGAGAGTGTCGGAGCATCTTTTACACGGAACGTTAGCCACATCAAATTACTGCACTTTATTTTCGTGGGATGGCACTCGACCTCAAACTTCCTTTTTGTGTTCTCATCCTCAGTTTGAAGTCTCAACTCAGAAATCTCATCCAAGGTCTGCTTTGTTTTTTCTCATCCCAAATCTCAATACCAACATTTGCTCACCTTTTACATTTAATGCGGCTCTAAAGGTAGACTTTTAAGAGGGCAAACAAAGGAGTTTGTCGTAAAAGAGGGATTTGTTTTGCTTTCACTGCATAATCTTAAAACAACAGTGGCATAAACTTGAAATTAAATTAGGAAAGGGAGCAAATCATTTCCAAGCATCCACATGCTCTCTCTCACTCAGACAACCAAATCCCTTTTTACGATGGATTTGCTAAAGGGTTGCAAATAAAAGAGACAAAGATTTAGGACAATAAAACCAAAGCAGAGCAATTTCCAGTCCAGACGGGACATTCTGCCACTGAAATGTATCAATTGCAATTTATCAGCCCAAACATGCTAATTTCACATAATATAAATATACTTGTACAACTTTTCTCCCTCAGACTTTATTGCAAGAAAATCGATTGTTTTCATTCTCTGGAGTAGACGAGGACGAGTTTGTTTGTTTAGCTCAAATTCCAATTAAAAAATAAAACAAAATTGTAATTTGCAAGTTATTTACATTCTTCATCCGGACGGAGAAGATCTTGAAAAAAGGGTTACATAGTAATGATTTGGGTGTTAAAGTGGCAGCTGGAGGCCAAGTCTAATTTTCCTCCAGGGAACTTCTTTATCTTTGATAATGCTCAAATTATGATAATAATGCCATGATAATGACAATCTTCAAAAAGTTTTACGCCTAAAAATGACTCGTTAAGTTATTTGTTTTCCCTTTTATCATTTCCGAAATAACTTTTAATGCCAAAATAAAAGTAGACTTTCAATTTGATTGTTATAAAATTTGTGGAGCTCTAGATTTGGGAGAAATCATTTTTCGTGGCTTGGCAGGGATTCGTTTGTTATATGTCATTAATTTTCCTTCCGTCTGTAATAGCTAATACTCCAATAATGCTTCTCTGGGGGCTGGTTAAGATTAGCACAAAAATCCAACAGGATTATGTCATTTAAGAGAATTACATCACAATTTCGTGGTTTTGGCCAACTCTCAATTTATATTTATGCTTCCTATCTAAACTAGATAATAATATTATTATATACGCTCCGCTTCCTTTTCATCATTGAAATTTATTACGCAATTTTTGTCAGCAAAATAAAATGTATTCTTTGTACAAGAACATGAGCTATTTTTATGACGTCGAAACACGGAAAGTTGTTTAAAAAGTAAGAATCCACGTGACAAATGCAAATTAAATTGGGTAAGGTATAAATTAGCGGCTCATTTGATCTTTGTGTTGTTGTTGTCGTTTTTACGTCCTCCGTTCGTAGCTACAATTTAATTGTGTGCTGCCAATTACTCGGCTGACATGACATTAGCTGATAAATTTGCAATGCATGCGATCAACTGGGAGGAAAAATGGGGCATTTATTAAAATTAGGGTGTATCTTCTTTTCCAAGCATCGATCCCATTTGCGTAGATACTTATTTCCACCCTCAATTCATGGAAATAGCTTTCACTCCACATTAACCATTACTCTATCATTTCCCTGCCTTTTTCTATTCAATCGCCAAAAACGTTGGATTGCATTGCATTGAATTGCGTGACGCTTTGGCAAAAAGAAAGTTGGGTACAATACAATAAAAATTTCCCCTGCATTATTATTCAATCGCAATCTTTTGACAGCTTCGCCCTGAATTAAATGTCAGCTGAGAGAAATGTTTAAGAGCGACCCAAAACATGTTTTGTTGATGACACGAAAGCTGAAAAGTGTCTTTCCTTTGATGCAAAGTCCTTGGAGAAATCTTGAACAAATCATTTGCTACAATAACAATATTTTCTTTGCACTGCTCGCTCCAATTATGAACGCGGATTCCTCTGACTTGTGATTTATTATCAAATTCTCATGGACGATTAATTTCGTTCATTTTTTAGTGAGCTCAATTTGTTTAGCTCTGCAGATGCTCTGTCAATTATATTTCCCTGCAGTTTGCCTACTTTGTACGACCAGAATGTCTGGATGTCGGATTCTTAGCAATGGGGCGACTTGAGATTGACAACACTCCCTCAATACATCCCGTTCTATCTATTTTCACAAAGAAAGTGACACTATAATACATTTTGGACTAAGGTTGGGAATAAAAGCTGAAACTTTCTCTGCCTTTTGTATCCTTACTTTTCTCTTTCATTTGGCTGTGGAGTGTCTGTTTTGTGTTATTGTGGAGTTGTTAGGCCAAACTACACAAGACAGCAACATCTGGAATATTTATTTTCCTCAACACCAGCACATTGCGACATTGTCACTTGCTTTCAAGTTTTGTCGATGAATTCAATACAATTATTGAGACTGGCAGTAAACTGTCTCCAAAATGCTGTCAAGAGTACTAAAGTGTGATATATGATATGTTTCAACCCTAAATGTAACTATTTATTGCTACGTATGCATGTTAAGCTGCAAGTTCTGCATTTGTCTTGGTTAATTAAAGGGTAAATAGTGCATGCAAAAATCTATCTGTCTGTCAGGTGGACAAATATTTAGGAAATTATAAAAGACGGTAATTACTGTCAATTAGTCTGAGGCCACATTTGTATTGTGTATCCACCGATTACTCCAACGGCAATTACAAATAGCTCGCACATTTATAATTCTGTGTAACGGTCAACCATCGGAAATTCCCAAGAGTGGAATTTGCAACTGAGGATTGAAGGGGAAAATAAATCCTGGACAATGAATACCTTTAAAAGTAGCTGGATGATCAAGCAAATCTGCAATTTCAGCAGAGAACAGAGTTAATCCTTGGTTTGGTTTCACATAAATTATAGATACAACTGCAGGGAAGTGAGAGCTTGGGGCAATTTGATACTTTATCTTCTTGAGGATATCTGTATTATGGGATATTTTAATTAGATGGATTGGAGGTAGGAATTATTTTGAGAGTTACGAAAGCTTGTTAGATGAACTATCTCCTGTGGTAAACAAAGGTGGGATTTGTTTCCGCTTCCATGCACTTTAGTTAATCGGATTATGAGGCAGGTGACGCAAAGTCAACTTGTTTAATTAGCTCTCTTTTCCAGTGAAATTCTATAATTTTTTGGGAACAAAAGGCAGCAGGCTCTGACTTCACATGGGCTTATAAATAATAATATTTACTTGATACAATAATTTATCTTGCAATTTGTAAAATGAAAGCTTATTACAATTTTGCATTTCTTTTCCACTTACGTACTTGTATACTTACATAAATGGGTAAAGGGAAAGTAAAGACCTTTTGCAACTACATAAAATTTATGTTTCCGATCGTGCAAAACTTCTATAACTCAAGAATTCCTCCCCATCCATCCAAATAACGAGTTTAGGAGCATAGTGGCAAATATGTATCCAATGATTTGCGGTAATGATGATTGCGTCAAGCCAAGTTATAAAATTTCTCGTTTTAAAAGCAATTTTTCAGCCCTTTCTCTAGAAAGCGTGGGAGTATTTTGCAGTAGCAGCAGATTGGCATTTATTATTAAACAACAAATTCAGAAATTAATATGAAATGAGAGGAAGATGCGAGTAGTCGCAAAGTGCCTCAACTTTTGTGAATGCAGAGAAGTACTGCTTTTCTTTGCAGTTTCTCAACGGGGATAGAATACCCGGCTTTTGGGCCAAGTTCCCTCAGTCAGCAACTCACCCCGGCTTGGAACATACACACTTTGGAGTGATAGCAATACACAATACAATTTGCATAATTCACACGGCTAATTGTTAACTGAGTTGTAACTAGTTGACTCCAATTTGTGGCTCTGCACCAATCAAATTGATTAATTGGAGAAAGTGCAGTTGCTTCTTCTAGACACATCATTATATATTTTTTTTTCTAATAATGATCGAGTGTCTCAAGTTCAGGGAAGCAAATGAGTTTGGCAGTTGTACCTGAATAAGTCACAGATTAGCGGTGGCTAACTCACTAATGAGAATTTGGAATGCAAGATGAGATTGAGATCCGCTTTGAAGTTTTCATTTTCCACTTAAAAGAACAGGAAGCTTTCATTCCATATTTCTTTAGCATTTAAGTGAAAAGTTTCCACATTTTTTAACGCTAATATCTAGATAAAGAGATTTATGCTAAACGTTGGGAAATTGTTTAGATGCTAATCAACTCCAGTTGTTTTATATTAAAAAAGTTTGGCTAATGATGCACCGTCTGGCTCCTTGAAGAATTAAAGTTTGCAAAAGTAAAACAAGGAAATGTTTTCATTTTATAGTTTTCACACATGATAAGTAAGTGCTCAAACAATGGATGGAATCTGACACTGCAATAAGAGCAGTACATGCTTTTGGCAGACATAAACATATTTTCCATACTCCTACTGGACCTTGACTAACGATAAGTGACCTGAGGAAATGTGAAGCTTGACAACAGTTGTGACTTGTGCAAAGTTTTGTGGGCTCGTAAAGCCGTACTAAAATAAAATCCTTCTGCTGCTCCTTCAAAAAAATTCTGGAGACAAAAAAAATTTAAAGATGTGAAGGAACGACAGCTTTTGCAAAAGTTGAAGTTTGGATGATTAAGCCATTTTTTGTAAATCGGTGATTCATAAAAATCCCCAAATCTGCTAAGCGTCACAGTGCCATATTAGTGCCGGCAACGGCATCGTCGCTTCCAGGATGACCCAAAATGATCCAGAATGGTGAGAAAATTTCTGTCAAATATAAATGTCAAAAGAGATGATCTGAAAGCCGTGGTTGTGTAGTCAGAGCTATTAATATTCCACTGTCTTGGCTCACATTTCATGACGCAACTGGAATTCTAACCCTTCTTATCTCCCTAATATGTTTACCTTAATAAGCTCACCACTTTGGTAAGTTGAGAAAGGGCCTGCAACTGAGGAAAAAATTCAAGTCTTATAAGACTTATAAGTGCTAAGTGACGCAATGTTCTTTTCTCATTTGGCCAATTTAATGTTTCAACACGAAGAACAGGATTGTCCTCTGTGTCCCAGTTTGTCCTTGTTAGCTGTCGGCTTTAACTAGCTGACACATCTTAAATCCTTCTCCGTCAGATCTAGAAATAAAATTCAGAAATTATGGTCAAGAAGTTGGGGTAAAAAATATTATGCAAATCCTCATCACATCTTAAACCCAAGCACCTTTTAAAATCTGCATGCAAGTGAAAGCTTCAGATTAAATATGGACACGGATGAAGAAAATTGAGAATTCTGTTCACAAGTGTTGCTCTCGGGAGCATTACTTACATAAGAATATATTCTATTCAACTTTTCCTAAAAATTCGTAAGTGGTTAGCCAAATAAGAAGTAAGTTTTCTCAGACAGTTTGGAGCTCCTCAGTCAATGTCTGCGGTGGTCCGTCTCCAGTTGTTGCATAATGCTCCAAAGAAAGTATTGAGCCTCAATTTTTGGACTGAATCAAAGATTGATGAAATGGAGAAGACGGATGAGTGAGTACATTCACTCACTTGTTAAACAAGGCCAACAAAGGATTTTCTCTTATTTAATTCAATCAAGTGAAAGATCAAAGAAAGAGTTATATACATTACATTTTTTAAAGTGTCTGTTTCAGTTTGCCTCGAGGTACAATGAGACAACGCAACGTAATGGGATTGTTAGGGTGGAATGACACAATTTCTATTGTTATCTAAAATATGTATTTCCGAGAATAGCAATTTGGGTCAGTTCAGGTTGCGTTGCATTTGCAAAGCTCAGTAGTGAGACAAGTCAAGAAATCAATGGCAAATGGACGTAGTTGACTAATATCAACTGATGCAATACAAATTGAAGGGACAGACAGACATTTTCATGTCATAAAACAGCTTGCATAAGTTCATAAAACGCAGTGAGAGTATATTGGTGTAATTCAAAGGATAATAATCATTCACAACATCTGCTCCCGTTTTTGTGATTTTTTCCTTGTGGCAAAAAATAGTTTGGTTCATTTCCTTGATCAGCTCTGTTTCACTTTCTTCTGGTTTTAACAATGAGTGAGGAAGTCTCATTTAGCTTCTAAGGTAGCAAAGTGGAGTGGAAATGCCGATAATTAAGCCCAATCTACTCCAACATAAGCAAGGGTCATAAAAAGGCTGCCCAACAAAACAAACAAAGACCGCATTGGCTTGCATTGAATAATTCTGCGGAACTGAGAGCTTTCGTCCATTTACGTATCTTATACTTGGAATTACAGATTGCAGATGAACTATATATACTCTTGAACCTCTTTACTTTATTATGATTCTTAGCTTCTTATCCATACTGCCCCCACGTCTGTCTGTCCGCAGAGAGACACACCCACGCGTCCAACTTTTAGTTCGGAACCTAATTACAGCCATTTCCCGATTTATTGTACCTATGCACGATCACTGCTTTCCAAAAGTGTGACGCCGTAAATCAAGAGCTAAGCATTAGATTATTTGTATTTCCCGACGTCCTCCACAATATCTAGCTACAATTTATTCTCTCCAAGAAAGATGAAAAACACTCTCACTTTAGCCCTTCTTACTTTAGCTCTTCCCTTTTGCTGTGGGTTTGATTGTTGGATTGTTTTGCAATTCAATAAATGGTTGTTTATGTTGTTTTATTGCAGCCCTCTGGAGAAGGAGACTCCTGGATTAAGTGGACTTCGAGAGCCAACTTTCAGATCCCTCACTCATCAAAGAAAGTCGCTTCTTGGTCGTCCGCTGGGATTCAGGTTCTACCTTAAGCCACCTTTATACACTCACAATCTTCACAAAATCTATAATTAGTCACAATTATTATTTAGTACAACATCACTTTCTCTCAAACTAACTCTCACCTTTACTCTTCCACACTTTAAATACACACCTTCTCTTCTTTTACTGACTCTTGCAACAGTCAAACATAATTACAGCTCGCCTGGAATGCAAAATGCACAGTAGTTTGTTAAATTATGCCATTTTTGTAGTAATTTTATAAAAACAAAACATGCTGAAATTATAATTGTTTACAAATCCTTGCTGCTCTCCACAAACACGGAACAAAACCCAAACATTGCATTCCATGCGATGCTCCAATAAAAAACAACATAAATACGACATATAATGATTAGTGTGGATAATCCTCCACTGCGTCGCAAAGATTACAGTGGACTTAATGGTGGGGCTGACCCCATTGACTATAGTCCCTCTGTCTATAATTTCGGCAGGAGGAAGGACTCGAGGTGGAGGAAGCTGCAGGCCAAGCTGTACAACTTCTTGGAGAGGCCGAGGGGATACAAAGCAGTCATCTACCACATCTTCATGTAAGCAAATATCACAAACTATCCAAATGTTCTGTTTCCCAACAAAAGGTTGTAGAATTGAAATTTGTGAGTGTGGAACAAGGAGCTCCCTCATGAATATAATTTACACGCTGGCTTAACACTTCCGGATGTGTGATAACTTTTGGAAAGATAAATAAACAGATTTCTCTCTCCTTCCATACATATGTATATACAGATATATATTATGTATGTACAATGCATTGCACTGTCACTTTATTGCTAAATCTCTGTTGTTTATAAACTAGATTTCATTAACATGCAGGGAATGGTTGGGTGAAAAATAATTACAATTTATATATTAATGGGGGCTGTATAATTTAGAAGGGGTCTAATTCCATTACCTGCCTGCACTGCTTTCTCCAACCACTTCAATCAGAAGGAGGAACAAACAGCGAAGGGCTGATCTTACATTTGGCTCCCAAAGGCTTTCTTTGAGTGGATTTATATACACTAACTAAAGCCTTTGTTACATTGCGTTCAAAGAAAATAACCCCGAGATATTTCACTTTCTTTTTTCTCTTCTTCCCCTCATTTAAAATGAACGTAATCCCGTAATAAGTTGGCCATCAAATCCTGGATGTAATGAATCGTAGATTTTTTTCTTTCAGCTTTGCCCTTCTACTTTTCCAGATTAATTTTGTTAATGACCTTCGTCTCAATCAAGGATTGGAAGAGTTAATTGGACACAAAAAGCGCGTTGCATGTGCTTGCAGCAGTCCTCCATTAAATATGAATAAAATGAGGGTTTGTTAGGGGAATCTAAATCTCAGACTGGGCATTAAAGTGAATGGATCTTGTCACCGTTCGCAAAGTGAAAGCGGTCCAATCTCAAAACAAGCACAACATTTTGCCTTTTCTTTGGAGAAAGTGTAAAATCTCGCTTTGGCCTAATCCAACCATTGACCCCTTTTGTTAAGCAGTAGCTTCATTTTTGAATCCCATTGAAATTGAAAGAGATGGAGGAAATACAACTTCTTTTGGAATAAGTAGAGCATATGAAATGTTGCATGATGACTGCTCTCTGCTTTGAGTTAAATGTCCACATTGTAATTAGCAACTCATTTTATGCTGGCTGCTTTCCCTAAAGAATTTTCTCCAAAACTTTCTCCGCTGCTGCACTTTTTACAAGAAAAAGTTTTTTTTGTATAAGAAATTCCAGAATAAAATTGTTTCCCCTTGACTAAGCTTTAGTTTAGACTCTGATCTGAACTTGAGTTAATTCAGTTTCATCTATAAATCATTTCATGAAACAAAACCACTTCAAAGAGCTAAAGTAGGGCAGATTAGCAACGTTTCTCCATCATTAGCATGGATAATTATTGCTAATCCTGCAGAGCTTTAAATATAAAAGCTCATTCATCATCTGAATAAAATGGCAAATTATTATTGAGTGACATGCATTGCATTCTGTAGATATCCATCAATTAAACTATAAAAACTATGTAAGGTCAGCATCCACGGATTTTTTGGTAGGGGAAAGTTTATTGGAAGCAAAGTTTGCTTGGGATGTTTGAGCCAAGACAAGTCAATTCTCAGATTATTATGTAGAAGGAATTTAATTAAATAGGCCTCCAATTGGCGTCAAATTACGCCAAGATCCGAGACGAATACGATGCAACGAAAAGCGCAAATGTCATGGACAAAAAATTAGTTTTCTCCACACCTTCTGCCAAATGGGATTGATTTCTATCCAATAAATATGTTGAGGTATGTGGTGGATATGCTCTACTTGTTGGGGGCAATAAAAAAGTATTTAATTGAAGTAGCCCACTTTGGAACCAATTGATTGGTTCGGACAGGAATTGCGAAAGCCACATTCAACATTTCGTGATCAGGAAAAGAGTAATAAATAAATATCTCCAAAGCTATATGCAATCCTCCATCCCACAAAACTTGCACGTATATATTTATTTATGTATTATATCATCATATAAATAATGTATGTGTGTGGATCTGCTGCAAACATTTAAGTCGGCAAGAGCGTAAAACCACAATCCAGTTAAATTGTGTATTTTTACAAATTATATAAATACATCATTTGCAGAAAGAGAGAGATCTGAGATTAATTGCAATGGTCAGACAAAGTTTCTCCATTGATTTAATTGCTAATTATTCCATCGATTAATTAGCAACACTAATTTACAACTAATGATAACTCATGCAAAACTTTCAGCCCATGTTATAATGTATGCCAATCAATCAGGGAAGGAAAAATGAGAAGTTTTTAATTAAGAAAGTTATGCTTTATTTTGGCGTCCGCATCTATTTGTGGATCTTTGGGAAAGTTTATTACCTTTCCTTATTTGACAGAATAGGGAATGTGTTCCTTCTAATGAACTTTGTCTTCCCTGCAATAAATTCATCAGAGATGGTTGTCTTTCCAAGATTTATTTATCAGTTGGCCCAAACACAGACTCTAAATTATATTATTATACCAAAGCAATTAACCAGAAATAGCCTTGCTCTTAGTGCTCAATTTTGTCCACAATTTATTAAATTATACGAGTTGTAAACTTGTCAAAGCATACATAAGAGCCAAACCAAATTAAGCTGTTGTTTGCAATCACATTAATTTTCTAGAGTCCGTTATTTTACGCGTGTTGCATTATTAAAATCAAAAGTGAGAGTGATGTGTAGTTTTCTCACGCCAAGCACGTGGGGAAGGGGAAGGGAAAGAAACAAGTGCGTTTTTATCGTAGGTGTGATAAAGGTAGTGAAAAGTGGGGTGCGATAAAAGCGTTAAACATCTAAACACCAAGGTAAAAGGCTCCACTTAACTATTTCAATAATCAATATTATTGATTTCAACTCCTCCGTTTGTTGCTATTACAATACAGCTATTAACTATCATCTTTTATCTTGTTACCCATCCTATAAATATATACATCCTTTGTTCTCACCACTAATTTGCATCCAAGAAAAGTGTAAGGAATGGGACAAATGACTGTCATGTTTCGGGGAATTAATCTAAGCCCTCTTTCATTGTTCTCTGCTCCCTTAATCTCGGGATAGAAATTTCCGCTTTCTCCTCATCCTCCAAATTGAGTCCATGTAATATGCACAGTGGGTGGTGACCAAGCTAAAACACGTACAACTTCTCAATCTCAATAATTTGGATAAAATTCCCCAAGATTTACGTGAGCCGAGTTTTATTAGTTTTATTCCAAATCCACTCAGCTCTGATGGAAAAACATTTTCATGTCTTTGATAATTTACGGAATCAATAACATTTCAAGGAAACGTAATTTCGGCCAATTTACAAGTCACATTGAATGTAAATTTAAAACTTTGATTGTAGTATAAGTGGTCGTGGTGGCCACAACCTCGGGATTGTGACTAACGAACCAACGACGGAACTTGTATTTGATGATCTCGTAAAACGTATTATGGAAGAGTATGTTATGCTGGGAATAGACAAAACTGTCCAACTTTCCCAAGTGCATGCAACCGGAAGAAAGTTTTGCTGTAGTAAAAACTCTGTACAAATGTCGAAGCCAGAGAGTTGGGAAATACAATAAACGTATATATATATATAGGGATGTGATGGCATTTTATTTCTTGCTCTGCACTTGTTACGCCTTTCCATTCGTGTCCAGAAAATACTTTCTCCAGACCAAAGGAGGAATTTCTCCATTTTGATGTTCCCAAGTCTAAAGTATCACATTTTACGTAGATCTACGTGCTCTGAGAATTTAGAAAGAATTTTACAAAAATAAAAGAGAAAGCAAAAGTAATTGATGTTGTAATGAGGACGGGAAATGAATACAAATGTATGTTGTGGCCTTATCATATGCTCTTTATGAACAATTAAGTTTGAAATGAAATTTATTTCTTTTGAATTCCAGATTTTTCCTAGTTTTCGGCTGCTTTGCCCTCTCCGTTTTCTCAACGATTGAGATGTACGAAAAGGACGCCACGTTGGCCTTGTTTTACATGGAGATTGTCGTCGTGGCCTGCTTTGCGACTGAATTCACACTTCGGCTTTGGGCTGCCGGCTGCAGGGCAAAGTATTCGGTAAAATTGTCATTTGAACCATTGAACGATTCTTTTAATTGATTTTGTGCAAATGTTCCTTGTTTTCAGGGGACAATGGGACGTCTTCGCTTCTTTCGGCGTCCCTTCTGCATTATCGGTATACATTTTAAGCTGCTTCTCACAACCAAAACTTTCTCATTGATATTCATACTATGAACTGCCATCATATTTAAAGTCCATTTGCGACTTTTTTTTTATCTCCAAACCAAGTCACATTTCCACAGATTGTTGGTCCATTATCGTAAAGTTTTTTCTACCTTCAAATAATATTTTGACCACGATTCTTTTATACATACAAGCATGTCTTCAAAATCAACAAAATTCCTCAAATAGTTCCCTTTCCCAAGTTAATCAAATAAAGCAATAAAAAGGAGATTTAAATGCGTATTCACGATTCCGACATGACGTGTTTCAATTTCAATATCCGGAATTCCATTTGAGCAAAACACTCGAGGAAGGAAAAAGTTGTAAGCCTCAATGTGAGTGTTTGTGTGCGAGGGGAAAAGAAAGCTTTAGATACATACTTATAAACATTAAATACATGAGTCGGAATTCTAATTAGTAACATAGACTTATTGCCACGTGTATTGATTGCATACATATAGCAATTATTCCACTTCAACAGCTCAACTTCAATTTCACCACATTTTTTTTTCTTGCGAAAAATGATTTCACTATAAAATAATTTATGGGACGTAATTGGACTCTGTATATATCTTTTTTAATTACTATTTTTTTTAATTTTCAGACGTAATTACAATCGTTGCCTCATTAATAGTAATAGCGGAAGGTTCTAGCGGAAAAGTTTTTGCGGCCTCTGCACTTCGAAGTCTTCGATTTTTCCAAATTCTTCGAATGGTCCGCGTTGACCGTCGTGGAGGAACTTGGAAGGTAACACTTTGAAGGAATACAAAGTGCTTTGCATGATGACATGGCCTTTGTTTCAGTTGCTCGGGAGCGTCGTTTGGGCACATCGACAAGAATTAATTACAACCCTTTACATTGGATTCTTGGGTCTCATTCTTTCCTCATTTTTAGTCTACCTTGCAGAGAAAGACCAAGAAAACACTAAATTTACCAACTATGCCGAAGCCTTGTGGTGGGGAGTGGTAAGTAGTGTAAATATTTAAAAGCAGTTTTAACCAATTTGAATGTCCAATTGATACTTGAACTCATTTTCCTCAATTAAGTCAGTGGTCGAAGGTTTCTTTGTGTCTTACTTTCTTTCCCAGCCCCATCAAAAAAAGTTTTTTATTGTCCGAATTGGATTATGAAATGACTGAAGCCTTGCAACGACGAGTTCAAATGTCTTTGCCTTTCACGGTCTAATGCCCATAAATTCTGTTTCCCTTGATAACTTTAACGGTAATGTGGACACAAAAACTGTCTCAAGTCTAAAGCTTATTTACAACCCAGTTTGTATTTATTTAGTTCCACAACAAACGTATCTCAATTGATGCTTTAACAACCAAGAAGCTTTTGCTCTTTTTATACAGAGCTCATTTTTGCTTGATGTAGAAATTCAGCCAAATCTATTTATTATGATGGTATCCTATCAATAATTGCATATCACTTGCAGTATATAGAAAGCAAAAAGCTTTTCCCTGTTTACTTTTTTCAGCTACCCTCGGTTTATAAATAAATCAAGTTTTTTGGCATTTCCGGAGGCGGAAAGTAAACCCAATTGTAGTAAATGGCAAAGTTGTAGAAAATGCAATGCAATTCAATGAGTTTCAAAGGATTGTGAAAATCAAATTTATCTCTGTCTTGAATCTTGAGTATTATTTATTTATAGGTAGCCACTTTGATAAACACGAGTTCCCAATCCCCAAAAAAACTTTACAGAAATTTACAATTTGCACCAGTTTTTCACTTTACACTTTGCAATTGTTGGATGAGCCATTGTCATTTTTCCCTTTCTCTCTTTTCAAAGTCCCTGTTCATTGGAGATAAGTGGTTATATAACTCTTTCATAAAAGTCATCTCAGTTATTCCCAAAAGACTTTTGTATTTTGGGTTAAGCATCTTAACTTGGCCAGAAATATTCATGCTCCAATTATTTTCTCTCCGCATTGTTATTTATTACAGAGTGAGCAGTAATTGGGTGTAGTAACTAATATCTTAATAATACGTAGCCCAATAAAACGCTCCAATGCTTTAAGTTCCATCAATAAAATTACAACCCAACCGCTTTGGCTTTAAATTAGTTTGGAGACTAATTGAAACGTTCTATTTTTAGCCGTTTTTTGCAGACACAATAAGACGCACAAACATTTGAGTAGAATCGTAAAATTTTTCCCTCATTTCATTTCAATACTTTTGCCGTAAAATTGTTTATGCAGGTGGCGTAAAATGATTTTTTACGACATTTTCTCTAATCCAAAGTTATTCTTATTCATATTGGGAATTTGAGACGTTTATTTGAGGAGAATATTCCCAAAATTCATATATTCTCATAACTCAACTTCTTTGAGCCATTCATCATCTTGTCTGGTGCAATTTTTCCCCAAAATTAAAACAGTGTCTGTTTCCAGTCTTTTCTGAATCAGCAATTTGTCAGATTTATTTTTGTAGACACAAAATAAACGTTGCATTGCATAATCCACCAACAACTAAACTAACTAAACTACGTCATCCCATTCTTCAGCAAAACATAAATTACTTTCACCAGCTTCAAATTTTTATTACTGGACAAAATGAGACAATTATTGATTGATCATTGTTCAATGAATAATTATCTTGCGTAGTTTTTAATTTGACATAATCAACTGACATGTTGGATAATGTACTTTCTCTCATTTCTTTTGTGATTTTCTTGTATTGTACATATTTTCCAATTCTTCAGCCTTTCAATTCCATTCAGCTCTCGAATTCTTTTCTTGGATACACAACGCAGCCACTGATTTTCTTTCATCTTTTTGCTCCAAAGCAAAGCAAAGATCATTGGAAGCCTTCTTCTTTGTACCACCAAATTGTTGACTTTTTGTTAGACATTTCTATTGTTTGAATACGTTGCTTTTTTCAACCAACAGAAATTCCAATGGAAATTTAAATCCAATTTTATCTTATTCTCAAGAGAAGAAGAAGAGTTCTAATTTGAAAATCAATTTGTTCCCTTTGTATTAAGATTTTCTCTTCCTTTTTATAAAAAAAATAATTTTCCCTTTGGTCTTGTTTCCTGACCTAAATGGTCACCGGAAGTTGATGCATTTGGGTCTAATGGATTGTGTGTGATTATTTGCAGATTACGCTGTGTACCGTGGGCTACGGCGTAAGTTAACTACTACATATAAAAGTCCATTATTTTGACATTCCGATCTCACAAGGCCTTTATTTTAGGACATAACTCCCGAGACTTGGATGGGGAAATTGATAGCCTCATTTTGTGCATTGATGGGCATCTCCTTCTTTGCACTTCCAGCCGTAAGTCCAATATTACATTACAAAGTACACTCCAATATTTGTAAAAATTTCAAACTGTGATTTATTGGCATGTCATTTTCAACCTTTGTGAAAAAGATTGCAAAAACAAAGCACGGGAGAAAGCTTTGGATTTAAGATAAATTACCAAAAAGCTTTTACATATGCCGCATTATTACATTAGTATTCGGTGCTTTTGGTATTTTCATATTTACACTTGAGGCTTTTAATAAAAGCTTTTTTTATTGAATTGAATTATCTGCAAATGGGGTTATCTCAAAATTGCATTTGGAGAGAAAGTTCAAAGGGCGAGAAATTTTCTTTACATAGCGTGCAAAATTTTGGCGAAAAATAAAATAAAAATGTAGAAAGATAAAGCTGAAAGCAATGCCAAGTTTATACTTGGATTAAATTATTGCAAAGATAAGAGAAAGTCACGCATTTAGCTAATTTTCCCCACAATAAAATGCAATGTTGCAGAGATTAGACTTTCACTGCTTTCTCTTTTCAGTACATAAATTATATTGAAAACCCGCAGAATATGTTGGAGCCAAATGACGCGTCTATATTATTATATGTTTGTGGCTAATAAATCAATTATTTTAACATGATAACTGCTCCTTAGGGAAAAATAACGTTTTTATTATGTTTTTTTTTGCAGGGGATTCTAGGTTCCGGATTTGCCCTCAAGGTACAACAACAGCAACGCCAAAAACATATGATTCGACGCCGACAGCCGGCGGCAACTCTGATTCAATGTTTGTGGAGATGTTACGCCGCAGATGAAAATTCTTGTTCCGTGGCCACTTGGAAAGTCCATCTCACGCCCCTTCCGTCGCCCCCTGCGTAAGTTTTTACTACACGCTACAAACATGCTTCATATTGTCAATCTCGAAATGGGAAAGAAATCTTTTAAATCGTTGACCGAGAACAATGAATGTATCTTAAATTGTATCCGTCGATGTAATCCTTTTTCTCTCTAGAGGAGATTGTCATTTCATTTTATTCTACACTGAACTTTCTTCTCTCTCTTTGCACTTTCAGTCCATAAAACTTTGTTAAAGTGAGAGAGCATTTTTTCCAATCACTTTCCCAACCGAAGAAGGTCACCACCAACTGCTACACAGTGTAAAAATAGGTGTAATTTATAGATAATTTTCCGTGTTGGGTTTTACTCAGGAGTGAGAAAGCACCGGATGTGAATAAAACGGAATTTATCTGTCCGTATAGTCTCTCCTTTTTTTCCCATTTGGCATCGCTCTTTCGCCGCAAATGAAAAGAGCCAAAGGTTTTTCTCATCGGTTAATAACGTCAAGTTGGAGGGTGACAGGCTTGATGGCACTTGACATTTATTTGTTGTGATGTCGGATTAGTTGACCATGCCATTATGACCAGTCAAGTGGAGCTCTGGCCATAAAACATGCAATTTTATGAATCCGCCACTTTATTTATTTTTCTTATGCTTTCACTGATTTTTCATTTATTTATAATTTCTCCTTGATTTGTGATTCCAGGCTTAGGGGTCAGGCCTCACTTTCTAAAGGGCTACAAGTCACTGACACAACTGACTCCCTAAAGTAACCACAATAAAATTATTCACTAAAAGCTGATAACATTTGCCCATTAACTTTTTGCGTGCTAGAACTTTCACCTCTACGTCACTAACTTAATTTAATGTAGGCAGAGTTGTAATTAACAAACAAAAAATAAAATAGTCGCTATAAATGTGATAATTAAAAATTAATATTCCGAGGTCATCCTTTATTGTCGTCGCTTGTTAGCATTGCTAGCTTGTAACCATTGTAAAATATGTAGAAATACTAGAAGAGAGAAATCTCAGAAATATTATGAAGCATCTATATGAATGTATGTAAACAATACTTTGTAATTATAACTTTTTGCATGCGTTTGTCACAGAAGTTTCAAACACAACGCCTCGTTCGTCATGGGACGTTGGCCAACGATTCGACGCAACAAAAGCCTGCGACCTCCATCCCCGTCGCCGTCCCTTCAAACTCGAGAAGCTTCCCGGAGTCTCCGTTGTGGTCAGGATTCGGATGTTCTTCCAGCTCTTCCACCCCCAACCCCACTTCCGCGACTCCAGACGAGCGCAAGTCAGGACTCTGTGGGGAGGGAAGAGGCCTCCCTTCATGACCTTTGCGAGGATGACGAAGGACGATGGCACTTTGAGCTAACAGCGAGACACAAGGCAGCAATACGAGCAATTCGAAGGGTACTGCATAATGCATACAAATTGAGAAAGATGAGACGTATTTGTTTGTTTAGATGAAGTATTTGGTGTCGAGAAAGAAATTTCGGGAGGCGTTGAAGCCATACGACGTGAAGGATGTGATAGAACAATATTCCGCAGGTCATGTCGACTTGCTTGGTCGAGTGAAGGGAGTTCAAGCAAGGCAAGTATATAATGGGATTGAGGTCATTAAATAAATTGTGGGGAGAGATTCCTCCAAGGCCAGATTAAACTTTAAAATCACTTTCCATGCAACACCATTTTTTCCATGCAGCAAAAGTCAATATATTGACCATATTGGGATTGTTTTTCAGGTTGGATCAAATTTTGGGAAGACAAGGCTCAAAAGCTCGAGACGTTTATGACTCAAAGATTTGTCTTGCGGCGAGGATTGTTAAGGTGGAACGACAGGTAACAATAATAAAAGTTGTTATTATTAGATTAAAAAAATGCAATCAAATTAAATGTGTATCCGTAGGTTGAGGATATTGAGGGGAAAGTGGAGCAGCTTTTGGAGTTGTATTTAGAGGACAGGAAGCGAATATTAGCAATTTTCCCTCCGGTGTCCTCTTCTAGTCCAAATCCATCCCCTCCTTCAAATAGCAATAGCAACGGTCCCCCAAGTCCGCCCCCGGCTTTAGCTGGCTCTTCGTCACTTCGTCACAGGCCACGTCCCATCCTCATAGGAAAACAGGTGAAGCTTACTTATAGAAGGATCCATCAAAATGATGGCATACATTGCATTGCTTTTTTGTGTGAAATAAATTGCGTGGAATGCTTTTTTCCTTGTATATTATATGGCATTTTGTTGTATGGCTCTCAGTTCAATGGGCACATGATTTATCTTTGACTGTCCTATTTTGCAGTTTAGTGAGCCAAATTCTCCAGTGATTCGACTTTCACACAGTTTGAGCAATCCAGAGGAAAATGAGCATTTTAAAATGAGAAAAAGAGTAACTCTCAGGTATATCAACTTATCGTTATTATCGTGATGGTATGAAAAGATATTATTAATATGATACATTCTCTGACTCCCAGTTCAATCCCATCAAAAGAAAAGCATGATGAAGAGGAAGCAAAAGAATCTGGGAATCGATTATTGCTTCCAAGTCAAGAGAAGGAAACCTCACAAACAATTTTGAATACTCACAACGAAGAGGCTCCCTTCCAAATTGAGGAGCTCTCTAATATTGGTCCACTGGAAAGTAGCAGCAGCAACGGGATCTGCGAGGTTGGCAAATTATGCAATTTCTAATATCTTAAACATCTTGAAAATGTGATATTTCAGGGGACATGTGAAAATACTCTTTGACGGTTGGAAACCGACATCTTCTGAATCTCTGAAATTTCATCAATTCCAATTATAAAAGACCAACGCACGCCATATTTAAATAGATGATGATATTCTTTAAAGTGATAGACCCTGAATGGAAACTACAATAACGGCCTATACCAAATAGCCACAAAATATGCACAGATATTACTTGAATTTATGTAATAGATATAATAACCAAATGTTTTAATAAGTACGGTGCTCAAATCGATAAGAAATTGTTAAGAGTGAAAAGGAATGAGACATTTGACAAATATCATAAATCCATAATTAGAGATTTTCTCCTATTCAACAAATTCTACAACTTTAATAAATTTTACCCGAGATTGAAACGTGTGATAATTTTCGCAAAGAAAAAAGTCAACTGCTTGTAATGATGTTTGATTACATTTACACAAGTCACAACCAAAGCAGCAGATTTATTCAAGTATACAATGATTATTATTTTAATGTTCCGCAACTTGCAAATTCAATATATCGTAATTTTGTTTTTGGAAATAAACGAAAAAATGATTACTTTAATTGCTTTTTGATAATTTTTCATATGAGTTTTCATGAGAGGCAAGTTGAGATTCTCAACTTGAGAACTAAAGCAAAAAGCAACCCCGGCTGACAACTCATCCGTTTTGCAAACATCAAAATATTATTTGAGACAACTTGTCCTTTGGGACAATCTACAGGACAATGGACACCACGGAACCTGAATTGCAGTCTGCAGTTAATGGAATTGCTAATTTAAGAATTGCAACTGATCAAGTAAACCCATGAAACTTTAACTTTGTAGAATTGTTTCCATTTTAATTATTACATAATAATAATGTTAAATGATGTTATTCAGAAACTTTTGGATGGTCTTTCCCTTCTTTCCAAAGTTGGCCTCAAGGACGAGCTTCATCTGAGCCCAATTGAACGAAAACGACATCGGCCAGACCTGCGGACAATGATCGAGGTTAATTAATTGATTTGAACTTGTTTCGACGACACGAATAAAACAAATATTTTCAATTTATGATTTAGGATCAGCAGTTAGTTTACTATAAGCAATTTCTTGGGGCGATCACTGAAGTAAAAGACGGCGTGGAGTCCCTTCACAAAGAACTTTATGAACTGAACCAAATCTGCGGCTCAATGTCCACAAACTTGAAAGCAAGTAAACAGAGTTCAAGGAATTTAATTGAAGAGATATCAAAGTTGGAGGGAGAGAGGAAAAAGTTAATTGTTGAAAGGAATCTTGCACAAGCTTATCTTAACGCTTTCCAATTGAGTGCTGAAGATTTAAAGACGTTGAGGTCAACGGATAGTTCCGCTCTTTTGTTGACTGAGGAGTTTTTCCAGGTTTATTTGGCGAAATTTTAATCTTTTTTAAATTGGGATAAATTGTAATTCGGATTACGATTCAGGTGTTTGACAGGATTCAACAAATTCAGCAGAATGTGTCAATCTTGTTGAAAGTCGGCCATCAGGCTACAGCTGTGGAAATTATGGATCAAATGGGACTACTTCAAGTAATTAATAACAACTATATTGATCATTTGACACTAAGTAATATATATGTTTTACAGGAAACAGCTTTGGAAAAAATTTATCGTTGGTCTCAATCACATTGCAAAAACGTAGAAAATCCAGAGCTTTCAGAAGTTCTTGCAAAGTCTCTTTCATATCTTCAAGTCCGTCCTATGCTTTTAAAGTGAGAATTAGCTAATTTTGTAATGTAATTGTTTATTCCTAAAACTTTACATATTTACAGATACGTTTTAGATGAATACTGCACTCTTCGTCGATCTATGGTTGTCCGAGGCTTTATTGATGCGTTGACGGGGGCTGGTGGTTCCAAAGGAATTGAATTGATAGGTTGGCAATAAATTACTTTTTATTTATCATGTCTTGAAAAACTGTTTATAATGTTGTTGATAGGAGGTGCAGACCCTGCTCGCTACATTGGTGATATGCTTGCTTATTTGCATCAGTCGATTCCAGGAGAGAAAGAAAATCTAATGATTTTACTAAAATATTGCGACAAAATTGGTAATTCATCTAAATTTTTGCACGTTTCAACAAAAGTTAATTGAATGTATATACTATCGCTTTAGAATTGGATGAAAAGATTTCCACATGCATGTCAACTATAATGGATGGGGTTTGCAGACCACTAAATGTTCGAATGGAGCAAACTGTGCTTTCCGGACTAGAAATAAAATTGATGAATAAAATTGACATTTGCATAAAGTTTTACGCCGAGACTTTAGAACAGGTTTGGATTTAATTTAATATTTTTGATAATTGGTTTTTAGCAAATGCAGAATACAAAAATATTTTCTAGGTCTTGCCAGCCAGCAATCTGTTGGTGACGTTAACAGAATTATACTCTTTATGCCACCAGACATTCATTAATCAACTTCGATGTCAAGTTCAAGCTGAAGTAGGCGAATATCGTCCACCGGGTCCAGATTTGACGCCTTCTCCCATCATTCAAGAGCTATTAACTTTACTGGAAGATCTTTTAAAGGACTTGGACTCTGCCGCGCATCCTGATCAAGCTCAGATTCTAATCCAATTAATAATTTCCCCTTTGGTGACTCAAATAAACGAAATAGCAAATCGGCTGGGATCCCCAGATGTGGGAGTTTATCTGTGCAACTGTTTAAACCAAATCAACAAATATCTCGTTTCACATCCAATCACACAAGCAATTAGAAACACTCTGACCAACCAAATTGACGCGCAAATGGATCGTCTTTCGTCGGAGCAAAGTAGTTGGCTTGTAGCACAATTAGGAATTAGTCACATGTACACGATGTTGAATGAAAAAGTGGAGACCCCTTTGTCTACCGTTCCAGGGATGGATTCGGCATCGCTAAAAATATTTGTTGTAATAATTGCGTTTAATTTTATAACCTTATGACTCAGTCTGAACATTTATTTTTTATTTTCCCAACAGAATAAGTTGGACAATGTAATTCATGATCCGGAATCTGTTCTTCTCCCACAAATAATCCATCTTGCTGATCCTCAAATTAGGAAGAATGTTCAGCAGCAAAGCTTTAAGATTCTGGTAGTTATCTACAACAAAGTATACGAAGCCGTGATAAACCCAAAGAATCAGTATCCAGCAGATATATTGAGCCTAGATCCGAAGACTTTAGAAAACAGTTTGTGTGGAGAGTCTAACGAGTGATATGTATATTAAAATGTATAAAGATGTTTGCCGGATCAATAAATATGAATAACAAGAACTCCTTCAAGTTCAAAGTTGTATCTTAAAGCCAGAAGGCAATAGGATTATCAGTCAAACAGATAATAACAATGACTCACATATAAATAGTCACATGCATATGCATACGTGCAATGATTTAATTATCCTCATGATAATAAGTAAGGATGGATATAGTTTGTTAGTTTTGATAACACTTTTCAATCAGTCGCTTTTTTTGATTCACATACAACGCAGAATTACAAAAAAATAGTCCAATTTAAGGTAACAAACATTTTTTCAAAAAATTCCCAAAAATAATAGTTCCTAACACATTTTTCTAGTAAAAATTTTGTAACAAAATGGGAAGTCGAGCTGGAAGAGTGCTGGACAGCATTTTCTGGTTGTTCATGTTGGTTGTGGTTAGTTGGTGGTTATCGGGAATATGCTTCGTCCTCTACACAATCTTGAGCGTCTTTTCCCCTTGCTTCAGTTCCCTGGACTCGTGGGCTGAAAAATGTCTCGCCGGCGTCATGTATCCACACAAGTATGCAATTTCGAAAAATTATTTCCAAAACGTCTTTTAATCTGTTTTATATTTTCACAGGTGCAGTTTCAATATGGTCAACGCAAAAAGCTACGCAACTATCTAATTAGTATCATATAAAAATGCCAACCTGTCAAAATTTTTGAATAGTTATAATTCATATTAATTATATTGTAGTAAACATTTGTAATTTCGTGTAAACAAAAGTTTCTAATTTTTTGCATCAATAATGTAGCTCAAGGATTATTTTTATTTGTATAGGTATGAATAATTTATAGGGCAATTGGCAATTGCACATTTTGAACTAATTTATTTGTATTTCATCTCATGGACAATTTATCTTCAATTCTCGGCCTGCGTCAGTCAATAGGCTTTATGAATATTTGGCTCATAAAGATAGATATTTTTTGCATGGATCCGGGTGCTAATAAAAATTGCAGGTGGACATGCAATGGACCAAAACAAAGTTATCATTTTGCTAAAGCGGAATACAAATTACTAATTATTATTGATCTGTAATTATATATTTGCGAATTGGGCGGATCTCAAGGTCCACGCTGGAGATAATGATATTCAGTGCTTTCAAAGCTCATTAAACTTTATTTTACGAGCCCACCTGCAACTAAAAATGTTTAACTCAACTGCCGGATCTTTTGAAGCGATTGCAATCACCTTTTTAAAATCGGATTTGGTTTAATTTCATATTTTGCTCTGTATAGCAAGTTAAAATATGCTCCAGTTCCAATCATCCATTGTTTATGCTTATTTCATTACCTACATAAATAAACGCTGCTCTAATTTGTAACAGTCTAAAACGTTTATTCAGCTTTTAAGCGTCCCGTCCTCCGGACTGGGAGTTTAAGGAACATTTAAATACTCAAGGTTTGCACATTGTCGTTTATTTAATTTTAATATGTAGCTGTTGTATATTCCAGAAAACTCTATTGTGTACAAACTTTCGCATAATTTGTCAAAAAACCAGTCTGTTCGGACAAAAAAGAATGTTTTGCATCTGCCATTTTTTTATGTATTTAATTCACGAGTTCACTCATAAATGAGCCAACATTAACTAAACATCACATAAAACGCATTGCTCTTTTCATCCTGAATCCTGATTAATGTGTCATTGTATCGTTAAAAATAGTTTTCGGGTAAAAAGTGTTGGTTAATAAGATGGCAAACAGCACCTTTGATACGGAAGGAGGGCGAATCGGGTTGAAGAACACTCAAGAGTTGATCTTCCCCGAATTGAGGAGCAATGGGACAATGACATTGTCTAACGAGCGACATAATAATAAACAACTGGCAGGCGTGGTGACAGATTCCGAAATCGGGCCAAGAAAAACGATGACAGAGTCACGTCCAATGTCGGATATCGAATATGAGTACCATCCTTCAAATGCAACACGTTTCCCTCAAAATTGGTATCATGATCTTGATGAGAACAAGGAGAAGGAACAGCTTTCCCTCTCAGAATTAATTGGGATCAAAGATATTTGCGGAAATAATGGTTTGTGGCGGATGCTGATTGCAGAATTTGTTGGGACTCTTTTTCTGGTGCTCATCGGATGTGGGGCCTGTTTGTCCGGATGGACTCCGGATTACAAACCAAATGTGTTGCAAATTGCACTCGCATTCGGAGTTAGCGTTGCGACAATTGTCCAGGTATTTAACACATGAAAATAAAGCTGGTTGAATTTGTTGGAGAATTTTCTGAATTTAACTGATTTTCATATAGGCCATTGGCCATGTTTCGGGAGGCCACTTGTAAGTTTTAATTTATTTTCATATATATGTATGCCTTAGTTATTTCTTAAAAGGAACCCGGCCGTGACAATCGGACTTGTCGCAGGGGGAAAATGCAGTTTTCTCAAAGCAATTTTCTACATTTTGTCTCAATGCATTGGGGCCATCACAGGGATTGCAATTTTGAAGGCAAGTTAGTGAACTTGAGACATAAACTAATAGCTCAACATAAAAACTGTTGGCAAACAATGCCAATTATCTAATAATAATGATAAATCTGTCTGGAGATAGCTGTTTAATAAAATTCAAGGCAAAAACTTTCCTTTACGTCCGGAATAATTAAGTAGTTGGAGTAATTTTAGCACCCAATTTAACCCCACTTAGGCTAATTGGCTTTTGCTAATGATCTGTCACTCTTAAAATAAAATGAAAGTGTTAAATTATCAATATTTTCTTTGCAGGCCATAACTCCTGAAGAAATTCAAGGGAATTTGGGACTCACTTTAGTAAACGATTTGCTCTCTCCAGTTCAAGCTCTTTTTATTGAAGCCCTGATTACATTTGTCCTCGTCCTCACCGTTTGCTCAGTCGGCGACAAACTGCGAAAAGACGTCAATGGACACGCCCCTTTGGCAATTGGTCTGTCTGTCGCCGTGTGTCACTTGATGGCGGTATGACATTTGTATCGGAAGTTGTGGCTTCCTTAAATTTTGTTTTGATTTTGGCTTTCTTGATTTCTTGACCCAATTTTATTATACATTTTCAAGGCTATTTCCTGTCGCATGTCATTAATTTTGGTCACTATTTGATTTGTTTTGTTTATAGATTCCAATGACAGGCTCATCAATGAATCCTGCTCGGTAGCAAAAAAAATTAATTAGATAAATGTTGCATGCATGTTTTTATAATAATGTATTTGTTCTATTCTTAGAACGTTGGGTCCTGCAGTAATTTTAAACAATTGGGAGCTGCATTGGGTAAGTCCTCATAAAGTGAAGATGTTTTTGATAAGATTAGCTCTTTAAGTAAGCAAGAAAAGCACCCATTAAACATTCGATACGCAAAGCATTTGCATTTGGCTACGCTTAAAGATTTAAGACGAAGCAAAGCAAAAGTAAGTATACATGATTTAGTTAGTTGGTCATTATTCCAACAAAAAATGTTTGTAGGGATTATAAAATACATTTAATTTAATAGTTTACAAATAGTTAGTTATCTTTAAGATTAGAACACTATCCATTTTGGACCATACTGTTCAAAAAGTTAAAGTTTTTAGATTATTATTAATGAAGCGTGGAGAGATATTTTTGTAATTTATTTATGCATTTATTTAGGTTTATTGGGGGGGCCCAGTATTGGGGGGATTCTGTGCTGGATTTTTCTATCAAATCAGTTTCAGAGAACGAGAGCTGAACGAGAAGTCGTAAAATAATATTGGACATGTACAATTTAAGCGGATTAGTTTTATGGCCGTGTTAATTTAGTAGTAATGTATTCACTTCTTTTTCTCTTTACTTGATGTGTAATTTATGCAAGTGGTAATGACAATTTGATAAAATTATGATTTATTTATGGGGGTATTAATAAAGACAAGTTAAATATTTTCATTCTCGACTTTTGCAGCTGCATCTTGAATCATTCTAACAAGTTTTTTGTTGTGCCTCAATCTTATCAACAGCCAATAATTGTGTAAAAACAACATTTAAGACATGAAAGCTTAAACCAGTAAATAATTCAGATTCTGGTTTTGATAATGCATGTGTACCTACAAATAGGTAAAATACAAATGATGAAATCCTACAACGCCATAAATGCTATGCACCCACTAATTATAAACCTGTCTTGCAATAACTGCATTATTTTAATTTCTGATTGATTTGCGTAGGTACAAAGAAATCTTTGTCTCAAACAAATTTAATCCACTGCCTTAATTTAATCTATTTGCATTTGTCGTATTTGGACACGAAAAGTGTTGAAAAGGGAGAGTCATTAGTGGTAAGCATATTTAAAATTAAGTATGATAAAAATGTTATTACATATATACTTGTACATATTTTAATCTGCGATATAAGTCTCGAGACTTCCTCACACACTTCTTAAAATTTCCAGTCTCATGCTTTGTGTGATTTACCACAAACCACAAACTGACCTCAACATATATTTCTCATCACTTGCTATTACTAAAAGCTTGATTTCCACTTAATTAATTAATAAGTCAAGCTAGAATTATCTGGAAAAAACGAGGTTTGGTCATTGGAAGTGGACATTTCAGCAAAACAATGAATCATGTACAATTTTATATAAACTTGTTGAACGCAAAATTACAACGAACAAAGTTGATAGGCAGGGCTTGTTATTTTGTTTACATGATTGGATCACTTGTTTATGATTCATTTTCTGAAGAAAACTCCACAAAAGGTACAGTTTAAATGATGTGAATTTAATTGATGTTTTGTAGGTCATTCATTCATTAATTATAATAAAATGGGATTTCCATCCCTTTTAAAAGTGGAGTAAAAAGTTTTTAAAAATGTTGAATTTAAGGTAATTATAAGGCGCAGGATCTTCGGTTATGTCCGTTTGTAGATTTTTATCATTGTTCGATTTCCTGTATGTAACCTGTCTAATGAAAATGAAAGTCATATTATATTTAAACGGACAAAGCAAGGGGATAAATAATTTTATGTATCAGAGCTCTACTGCTTTTGTACTTTGTATAACATGCAAATCCGGGAAAAAGCAGTCACGGAATTCAATGAAGGCTAAATACACAGTTTTTATAATTATTGTGAAATGAGAGCCTTAAAGCTCTAATTAATTTGTCATAACTTTACATGAAATTTTAGCCAACACCTTTTCCCACAGTTTATGGACCATTTCATCGATAGAAAACTATGCTCATTGGGAAATTAGTTATGAGTCCGTTAAATTGCGTATTGAATTGCTAATGTAAATTTCCAGTTTGGAACTCTAGCAGTTTGAGTTTTTTGAGGGGAGAAATTAGAATTATTAAGCAAATTAATGACGTCGCCTATCTAAATTATACGATGGCCATTCTCATGCAATTGCTGACCAACAAGTAAACGAACTAAAGCGTCGTTCGTTACAACATTTTTCCCAATGGCCAACATTGTTGTGGCTTAAAGTTAGGCTGTTGTACATATCTCTGGAAGAAGCACAAATAAAGCTTGTGCCTCGGCTGCCAAAGACCACAGTCGTCCTTTCACTCTCCTCTAAACAACAACTCTCAAAACTTTCAAACGTTCAAAGCCAAGTTCCAAAATGCCCAAGCCAAAGTTAAACGAGGTTTTCGGCATCCAAGAAATCAAAGAAGGTATATCAGAAATAAATATATTATATTATATTATATCAGAAATGCTTTAAACGAGGTTTTTTCCGAAGATCGGATGCCTCTGTTTAAGGCACTTGTTGCCGAATTCTTGGGTTTGCTCCTTCTGGTATTTTTCGGATGCGGTTCTGCAAACGCTGCAGCTCGAGGACTTCCAAGGGGATTTGACGGGATGAAGGAAGGGCTGACCCCTGCATTCATCACAATGGTCAGTCTCACCTTCGGACTCACCATCGCCTCCACGGCACAGGTAACAAACTCTCAATTTGACATAAAGCTCCTCAAAACACGCATATTTGTGTAAACAAACAATTTACTAGAGGAAATCCCATATTTATTTAAAAAGACGGTCATAAATTGTATTATTTGGTTAATTTGAACACATTTGTCAGTCCATCAATTTATCTCCAAATGTGACAAGTATACACATCTTTTTAAGGGAGACATGTCAAATGAAGATGTTTGGCTTAAGAAACCAAACTGCGTGAAATCTCACATCGCATAATCAAAGACATGTCAGAGTGAATGATGATAAGGAGTCAACCCCAAATATGCTTTTGCATTTACATGACACTATTCAAATATTTGATCTTTGCCACGAGCTATATACGAAAGCTACGAAACTTTAGGCAATGAGAAGTTTTAAAAAGAGTTGAATGAAGAGATCAAATTGACAAAAGGGGAAATGTGTTTCATCTTCTGGATTGAGTTTCATTTAATCTAATTTCCAGGCTTTTGCCAGAAGCTGGTTTTGGTTTATTAACTCATTTAAACACCATTTATTTCCATCATTTAATTTCCATTCGTTTCTCTAGCTGAACAAATAAAGCTCACATTTAAATTGTTGAGTAAATATAGCACATTATTGTACGCAAGGTCGGTGTATGTACACATTGTAATTGAATCAATGTTGGTTTAGCAGCAGGATGAGACTGACGCTATTATTTAACATCTGTAAAGTTGTCTTGTTAAATGAAATTACGAGCATTAAACACCCCTTGTTGTAATTAAAATACAATATTCCCATGTTTTACGACAAAACTTACACCTACCTACATAATACGTACACAATAGTCAACAATGGAATGAGGCAGATTGAGACTCACGCCCAACAACAATTAAAACCATAATTTCAATTTACTTTTCTATATGGCATAAAATAAAATTAGCATGAATTTGTTTGTGGTGTGGGAGTGAGGAATGGAACATAAACTTTTGCGGTTTAAATTGTACACAACTTTACACAAGATTGAGAAAAGAAACTCACAACTGTCAGTTGATTACGCCTTTTCATTAATTTTCTGAAAAAAAAATAATGGAGACATTAAAAATGATGGGAACCCGTTAGGTTTAGATGTTTTAGTATTTAGTAGAATTTGATCTGATAAACTAAACATTGAGATCAGATTTCCCATTTCAAAAGAAATCCATAAATATGTCTGGAGAGTAATTGATAAGTTATGGATGGATTAGATTTCACCCACTCTTTGAATTATTTGCTGATCATTCCATCAACAATGCGCAGCATTCTTTTCAACTTGTAATCACGAAACCAACGGAAATGTAATGTTTGCAAAATTTTATGTTCGTCTCATGTCACGAGTTTGGGTTTGTTTATGTAAACAGAGAGAAATGAAATGATGCTAATTATATATAAGAGCGACATGCATTGCTTATAAATTCTCCAAAATGGAAGCTTCCTTGTGTGGAAAATTCTGGAGCCATAATTTATGAGCAAAATCTAAAGAACTTTCCCACATTCATTATTGAAAGACAGACCTTTGGCATCATAATTTTGCAGTTCCTCATAATTTTTATGAAATCTTTATAAGCTGAAAACATGCAGCCATTGTCTATCATCAAATAACAGGATAGTGAAGTCAGTAAAGTTATTTCACATTTGGAATGAAGCTTGGAAAATGATAACGGACAACGGCCATTGCCTCTGTTGCAGTGCTTTACATTATTGAGCCCAAGATGATGCACTAAAAAGGTTCTTCTTCTTAAAGAAACATCTTCTGGGAGTAACTGTAAAGAATAACAATAGAGCAAGGATGCATTTCTTCTTATTTTGTCGTTAGCAGCCTCCGGCAATAATTTTCTGGATTTGAAGTCTTGATTCGATGAAAATTTTAGGGTAGGGGCTCAGAGGGTGTAATATTAATGCCCGTTGTCTGCCACATTGTTAACCACCACAACTTTCTTAACGAATCTTTTTTAGCTTTTTCCTATGAGCTCAGCTTTTCCATCATTTTCCGATTGTATCATCAGTGGGCATATAAACTGCAGGGTCGTGATGTCAAACTGTGACTGCATTGTTGTGTTGAATCATAATAAAAACTGTCCACATTAATAAAATTTAATATACAGCTTATTTAGCATAGATGACCAAACATTAGTAATTTTAGATTCCTCAAAATATATTTGGTTGACTGCTTCTTAAAATGTGATTACTTAACCAGACTGGAATTTTTATTCCACTCCAATAATGGAGAAAGAATGATGCAGCAAAATTTGCACACTTGATCGAATCTCAATTTGAGATTGGAATCTCATTAAATGGATTTTTCTCTGCTGAGCGAGAAAACAAGTGTAAGCTACTTATTGTGGTATCATGTAAAGCATTTTCCAATTTACATTGTTGTCCATTCCAGAATTATTGTTGATCATCTTACGCACAAAAAATAACTCTTCAACCCCAAAATACTTTTGCAGCCAACAGAATTAAATTCGCAGTCTTACAAAATAAAAGGGCATTTCCAAATTATATATTTATCTGAGTAGGAGAATTTATCCTTGATAATATATTTTTTGCTGGGTGCGCTGGGATCAAATAAAACTAATTGTTGATGTACTGCATTGTTGTTCTCTTGTAAAACATCAACAAAAGGTGTACATAAGTACATAAAGTTTGCCATTTTTATATCGTTTCATAACTGATTGATTACTAATCAAAGTCCAATTTAAGTTTACGATTATAATGCATTGCATTAATTAATCATGTCTTGGTTTGCTTGCACCCCATAAATGTCTACGAAGCAAATTCATGGGTGTGTTGTCCATATTTCTTTTGGTGTCGGTTAGCGTCACGGCGTGACAATTGACACTTTTTGTATCCGACAAAGACAAAGAATGACAAAATTCCTAAATAATGGAGATGGCAAAAGATTTTTGCGTAATTAACTTTTTTTGTAGTTAAGTTGAGTTACAATGGTTCCATGATCCAGGATACATTTAAAGTAAACGATTTGTTTATGGCACTTGATGTTTTAAAAGGGAAGAGTGCTCATTTAAAATTCAATTGTAGCAATTTGGTTGCATAAGTAAAAGCTTTTATTATAATTTTATGGACATTCTCAAAGTATATTTTTAAGTTTGAGAAAAGTGCAATGAACATTAAAAGGAGAAATATCCGGGTGCGACCATGTCTCTAAAAATAGAGCACTTTTTTGGGATTAATCAAGACCCAAAAACGTGGAGGCTGAATTTTGTATTCAGGAAGCAGCTAAATGACAGCTTTTTGTCTCCAGTTATCTACTTAATTGTTTGCAGCTTTAGTTTTAAAATGAGATCCGGAAAGATAAATGTTTATGTAAATAATTTGTATTTTATGTAATTTTCAGGCCATTGGACACATTTCTGGGGGACACATTAATCCGGCCGTCACATTGGGAATACTCGTCTCGGGAAAATTGAGTCTGGTAAGTGTACATAATTTAAGGTCCCACTTCCCTAAAAAACGTTATAACAAACTTATATTTTTTTACAGTTACGAGGGATTTTATACATGGTATATAGTTATAACTTAAAAATCATTATAAATTCCAATTCTAATTGTCTTTCCTTGTCATTTGTTTAGGTTGCTCAGTTTTTGGGAGGAATTGTTGGAGCCTGTCTTCTAAAGGTTAGCCAAAAATCAAGTCAAACAAATGAGGAAATTCTGTGTGGTCGGTTGTAAAAGGAAACGAAGCGAAGAACTTTTGCTTTTCAACAAATGAGACAGTCTCAAAAAATGTTACAATAGAACCCGAGAAAAAGAATGATTTTACTCGTAATCTGAATTGCATGCTGGAATGACTTGAGAAAACTGCTCTCAAATGCTCCCACTAATTATAATTACTGATTGTAATGTACATATATATTTATGCTAAATGGGAAATGTTAATATCCCCTAAAATGTGAATAACCTTTTTGAAAATTGGTAGTTTACAATTCAGAATTGACGTTCAAAAATTATGGTAATCAATATTTCCTAGTTAATTTCAAGTTGCGTGTGAGTAAAAAAGAAAAGTGACCGATGATTTATTAAATAGCAAAACAAGAGTTCCGTGTCCAAGTATTTACTTCCTTCCTGGACAAGGAAATGAACTGCGCTTAAAAGTTTAAATTGAATTTATTCACAGGCGGTTGTCCCTGATGACACCAATGGATGGCCACATAACCATTTGGGGGCCAATGGACTTCAATCTGGCGTCCAAGCTTATCAAGGGATGATTGTAGAGGCGATGGTCACTTTTATCCTCGTCATTGTTGTCTATGGATGTTGTGACAGCCGTCGTGACGATGTCAAGGGGTCCGTGCCACTTGCAATTGGTCTCACCGTCACACTTAGCCACTTGCTCTCCATTGGATTCACCGGAGCTGGTAATTTCAATAAATGTGTGATGCTAAAATGAACTAACCGCATATTGAATTGTTGACTAAAGGTCTGAACCCTGCACGGACCCTTGGGCCTGCCATCATGACTGGAAAGTTTGACAACCTTTGGGTAACTAATTATAAAATAATTCATGCAATTTAATAAACTCATATAACAAAATGGTTTTTATAAATTTGCAGGTTTATTTCGTGGGACCATTTTTGGGGGCAGCAATCGCTGGAATTCTCTACACCGTTTTGTTCAAAGCCAAGAGACCATCTCAGTCTGAAGATTTTTAAAAAGTTCAAATGCATTTTTATATAATAATAATAAAACACCGCTTAATCTGCCAATTAAAGATAATCTAAGTTTAGGCAAATTACATATTTACCCATGTTTCATGATATAATCTCAAAAACTACCAACTAAATAAGGAATCTCTATTATAGCTTTGATTTGTAATAATTATGTTAAGTTATTTGTTTGACAATGCTTTTAATTGTAAGTTTGAGTTGAATTTTATTGGAATGTTTTAATTTTAAGACAGGGACTTTCTCTTTGAGCCTAAGAAAATACGAAATTTGTAAATATTGTTTTGTTATTGATATGAATTAATTGTTTACTTAAAATTTATTCAAGAAAATTGGTCAAATGCTTTAAATTGTGTATCATAATAATTATTTTAATAGAGTTAAGATTTCTATTGCTCATTATAAAAGTTGTTAAGGATTACACTTATTAAACAGTTTTATCCATCCATTTCTTGTACGAAAGGCCGAATTGTGCAAAATGCAAATAAAGTTAACTTGGTCATTTTACATTTAAACATTGATAAAATTATTTGGTAGACTTGCGTAACGCAATGACGCGTGCTAATGAACTGCATATTTAATATATTTAATGGATCAAGGGAAGTGCGTAAGTTGCGTACAAAGTTTTAGTGAAAGGTGTAAATAATGAGTGTTAAGACTCTGCTTTGTTTTTATCAAATTGATATCTGCAAATTTGAATCAAGATGTAAATCAGTTGACAGAGAATTAATTGTACCAAGGATCTCAATAAAGTTTCTTTTTTATAATATAATATCTCAATGACCATGTTAATTGTCCTAAATTATAGTCAGCACCAGATACAGATATTATTATTAGCATTTAAATTAGTAATTAAATGAGAAGATAACACAATTAATATTTCACCAAACTGCAAAGCTGGAGGGTAGATGCATAAATTGGCAAACAAACTACTTCCGTCAATTTTAATGTCGTTTGCCAATGGCTTTGATGGTTGAGGTAGACGAAGAATCTGCCAAAACTGCCATTTTTCTTTAAATGTATGTAATTGGTCATTCATGATCTTCAAGGTTTTCAAATATTGAGTAGATTGTCAAATTACTAAAGTCATGCATTCATCAACTCCACCATAAATGTCAAACCTCAAGCCATTCAACTTTACGAATCACATATAAGACTAATTTAATTTGACATGTGAGGGAATAATTCGATATCTTTCAATCACTGGCGAGGAAGCGAATAAATGAAACTTGGTTTGGGTAGGAAATGAGAAAAAGAAGTGACATTGGCATTCATTTCTTTATCAGATCAATCAATTTTCATTGTTTTGCAACACTCGAGTATTTTATGTACAGTTATTTAATCATCCATTGAAATCTGAGCTCAATTTTGCTCCGGTGAATTTCAATAAATGAGCTCTTTGATTGCAGAGTCACTAAATTAATAGTTGGCAGTGTAATATGCAAATTTAATAAGTATCAAGCCGCAAAATAAATCTTTAGCACTCTGTAATTATATGCGAGTGGTGATTTTTGAAATTGAGATGTTCATAATAATAATAAACATATATAATGTTTGAGAAGCTTTGGGCTTTGCCAAAGGCTGGATAAAAAATAACAACAATGGGATGAGGAAATTAAGTTATTTTCGCCTCGTTAAACAATATCTTGAGCGTCCATCAGATTGTTTTGGCGTATATTAAATTTTGACCTTCCTTCGCATGCAAAGATGCATTAATTTTAGGCAAAATCGCTCTGTTTTTGTCACTCCTTTTACTGCCAACCAATCTTTTGGTTTATATTATGCTAATAAATGCCAGCTCTTAAAAGCAAAGGAGAGCAAATTATGGGGAGTTGATGAAATTTGGCAGATTTAGCGCACCAAATTAGACCTCACACTTCCGAAATAACATTTTGTAGAAGGACAAGCAGAATATTTTATTAGCCAAGCGGTTGACATGTTATTGGACCAATTACCAATTTAAATTTGAGCTGAATGGAGCAAGACAAAAGGTTTTTGGCGTAAATGGAGTTGGGTAAGCAACAATGGACTTTGTGTTCAGTTCTGGAGTTGAAATCTTTGACTCAAGTCAAGATGATATTATTAATATTATTGTATTTAATTCTTCCGGCCTTGTTTTATGAATAAATACGATTTCCTTACAAACTTTAATCTTGTCCTTAGCAGGGTCCGACCAATCGGAAATGAAATGCTTTGCTATCAATGACAACTCCAATTATACATTTTGCTCATCTCAATGCACATGCTTTGCCATTTTGATTAGCTTTAAACAAAGGACTCTGTACTTTATGATTTTATGATTAACAATTTTGGGCTGACATTGCATTGCATTACATACTTTGAATGGCTTGTCACAAAAGAAGAGCGATGGACGATGATTCATGTATTTTTCAGTATCACTCTCAACTCCTAAGGTCGTCCTGGCTTAAATATTTATTGGATATTCAAATGTGGCATTTCTTTGATCAATTACTTCAACCCTCTTGAGATATTAATTATGAAATTTACCAAAGACTTTGTATAATTGTTGGTGCTTCATCTTGTTACAACTAAATCAAAGGAATTTGTTTCAAAGCTGTTCTTGAGAATTCCAACTTTTTCCTCATTGAGGGTCTTTTTAGCAGACTCTAAGGCTAATTACTCCATTGATGGCAATGTAATTTGAATTCCAATCTAATTCACAATGGAAGCATTATTTATTGCATTTACCTTCCTCTATATCATCCCTGCTTGTAATTAACACTCAAAAATCCTGATTGCGTAATTCCCTACCTGTCTTTCCGTTTTCAAAATCACACAAAAGAGGAATTTTCATGATCAGGGCCAAGCAATTAAGACAAAGGACTCTCTGTGGGTGGACCAAATTAGCCAAAGCTAAATAAATAAATTATATCCCTCTCTGCTCAGAAAATTCTTTGGGTGGCAAAAGTAATTAATATTTTCAATGCACTATCAAATTCTTAAGGCTGTGCACTAATTAAATGCATTGACATGAAATTCTGACATTTGAGCTATGGCTTTGTTGGAAAAATACTGCGACTTGATTTAAATAAATGTATTTAATTGCTTGACCCGAAACATGCATTTTTATTGCATCGTAATGTCAAAAAGTTTCCGCTTTGCTAATGAAAAAAGTATTTAATTTACATCAATTCTCTGGAATGAGTAAAATGTTTAATCAGTTTTATAGAGAGATAAAAATGGAGAAGGCTGAGAGCAAAAAGGATGTCTGATAAATGGACTTGCATATGCATGTAAATAAGTTAATTAAAGAATAAGAAATTGACAGTTACACCAGTAATTATTTAGAGTTATTGAGATGTTAAATATTTACTTTCAATGTTAAACATCTTTATTAAATTAACATGTTGAATTGGATGCTGCATTTCTTAATTTATTTTGACAAATGTTTTGCGGAAATTAACCCAAAGCTAGACCAATTTAATACTATGGCATGTAGCTCATCCTTTGTTCATTTAGAATTACCGACACATAAAGAAAATTTGCGCCTTAAAAATGTCATTATTCGACTTTGGTTGAATAGACTCGAATAAGGTAATGAGGCTTAACTAATCATGCGGTTTAAATGGCAGTCATTTTTGCAAATTGCATGCTCTGTTTAAGACACGGAATTTAATACACGAGCAAATAATAATAATAATATATAACCATTTTCCAATTTCTCTTATTAACAATTATTGTGACAATCGTTTGACAATAAATTGGTCTAGAAATCTCTTTCCGTATATTGTCAAATTTTTTTAATTGCTTGTCTTGTAACCATTTTTCATAAAGAAAGTTAAGCCAGCATTATTATATTTATATTTATAAACATTTGATTAATGTAATTTAATTGTGGCAAGCATAATGGTCAACACGCGATAATTGTTGGGAATTATTTAGGAGAAAAGGGTCTATATGTACCTACATGTATTTATATATGCTATTTATATTTAATTTGAGTAGAAAGTGCGTGTTTTATGGATTTATTTATATTTCGTTAGAATTGAAAGTATAAACAAAAGTGAAGTAGAAAGCTCTGACAATGGAACTGCATCATGGAAGTGTGTCTTGTAAATCACGACAAATTACTTGTAAAGCATTGCTTAGTTTTGCCAATTCCATTATTTGCCATTGTTAAAGCGGTCAAATAAACCCAAGATTTGGATTTGTTTGCTAGCTGCAATTCATCATCTTTTTTACTCTTACAAAGCAATCAAGCTGCGGTAGAAATGTAAGCAAAATAAAATGTTTTTGTCATCCAAATAGCTGGCCTACATTCACTTGCACGATGAATGAAAAGCACATCGAAATTTCAAAGTGTGAATGGCCAAAGAAGAAGATTTACAAGTGCAAGTGATTTGGCTTTATAAAATAATTGAATGATTAAATTATAATGGCATATCCATCATTAAACAAATGCAGTTTTGCTTGTCCTTCACCTTATCCTACAATTTAACAGAGTCATGATGCGTGATATATAAAATAATAAAATTGATGGCAGAGGACCAACAACTGCAGAATTTAATTAAACTAACATTGCACTAATGTTAAATCTAAGCTATTCAATTAAATGAAAAGTAGCCAAAATATTTATGACAAATTGAACAGAGTCAAATAAATAATTTCTCTCGAGAGAAATACAAAGTTGCGGTCCAATTTTAAGATGTAAACCGTGGTTTAAATACCTTGGGAATTTTTTGGTAATAAACGGTGCACATGCTGATCTCTTCTTTAATGATTTTATGGCCGTTGAGCATATGCACGTTAAACTAGAGTGTCGTGATTTTTGTTCTAAATGTTATCTCCCTTTAGATCAACTCTGTTTTTTTTTTTACTTATTTACGCTCAAATTCAATCCAATTTTTTAAGAGATGAGTTTAACTTGGTTTTGTTTTAAACATGACAAAGAAGGAAATGTCATGATGATGACAATAGGATTAGAAATGGGAAGCCGCATCGCATAGTTAACTATAACCACGCGATGGGATTTTAATGACCATGCATCGCATCTTGAGAGAGAAAACGAAATTTTGCTTAGATATGGCTTTAAATCCAAGTGTATCTTTTAAATGGGAAGCAGGTGGATTAGTACTACATCGAGACAATGGCTAAAACTCGTTGGGAAAAGTAAGCAAGGTGTAAAACGTAGACGCAAATCTATCACATTTCATTATTCTGCGGGCTACAGCTTTAGCCGATCTTTATAATTCAGTTTTCATCCACTTAAGACAGCCACAGTCAGTTCTCTCTCTTCTCTCCGAAGTTTCAAACCCAATTAACATCATGCATCAAACCATTAGGAAGTTGCAAGGTAAGCACTAGTTGTAATACATTTTGGAAATTGAAATTTTATGTATAAACCGGAAGAAAAAGTTACATGTTTCGTAAGTTATTGTTTGTGGCTGGTGAAACACTAAAATGATTGTTTTTTTATTGTACATATTTTCTCTTGTTTTTGTTTCGTCCTGGATCACGCAACCTTGGTTCACTTTGTAAAATGGCTAGTTAACAAATCTCCAATTGTTTGAGGGCTTTTGATATATAATTTCAGAGCCATTGTGTAAAAATAGGGCTTTATTCATTCCTAGCTATTATCGGTCGTTGGAGCGTTGTAATGTATGCAATCATCATGGATGTAAACCATAATTTTCTACAATATTACTTTGTAGCTCTTCAATTTTTAAATAGTTTGAATAACAGATCGATAACTCTTTAATAAAAGCTTGGCGTGAGCTACTTAATTTTTCTGCGTTGCAAACAAAAATTACAAATTTAATACACTATTGTTTAAATCATGGGATATTAAAACTCTTAATTTCAATTACATATTTGTTTGATGTTATTTAGGAATTGCAATATTTAGGAATTGCAGAATAATTGAGGAAATGCAATGGATATTGACAGTTGAGTGATTATCTCAACGTGAAAATAGATTTGATCCATTAATTGAATTGACAATGATTGATTTCTCTGCTAATTTACTCATAACCTTTTAGTGGATGTAATCATGCGTAAGTTTGCTATTTGGATATTTTGGACAGTTCTAGCCTTTGCCTTGAATGAGATCAGTTAGTGTTCTCAAAATATCTCAACTCGCCCCAATCCACTCCTGAGACAATTAGATAGCTAAAGAGGTATTATTTTTACCATTTTCTTGTGTTTTCAAATGAAGAGAGCCTTGGAATGCTGGCCCTTTGGCCTCTTGACACTTGCGTTTAACTTAATTATATCTTGATTGGACTCATAACCGGTATAAATGTAATGAAAACCTTAAATTGATATAGTTTGCAGAAATTTATGCTATTTGCCCTATTCCAATTACGCAATCAGTCGATTCTCAACTTTTGTGAATTTTGTGCATCTGTATAGATATTAAATTGTGTGCTCATTGTCTTAATGTCACGGTCGTTTCTTGACTTTTTATTTTGGTCCATAAAATCAACAAAGTTGTCATCTTTTCAAACAAAACGTTGTTAAAACTAGATTAAGTTGAATTGCAGCTGATGATAAATGTTAAACTTTGTTCATCAATTGACTGGAGATAATTTTGGGTATGTGCAGGTGAACTAAGTATTATTTTATCGGCTACTGCAATGACATGACGTGATTTATTTATCGACTGTTTAATCCTCCAATAATTTTGTCAATTTTGTCATTTGCTGAGTGATGATTCCACGAAGAGTAAATAATGCGAACAAACTTTTCCTGTTTAATTGTATTGGTTTGCATGACCAATTGAATTAAGTTTACCCTCATTTCATTTATTAGGGGTGTCATTTAGTGTAACGGATTTAGAACAATGTGCAACTCTTTTCTATTTTATAACTAGTTTCAAATTCATAATGTCGTTCACCTTTGACTTACAAACACTGTCTCTTCTCTAATTAAATATCTGATAAAACTGTGATTTCGTTTTATAACAATCATCTCTCACCATTGAGCGAATAAGACGTAAGTAATAAAACTTAATCGGAATGGCAATTAATTAAAAGAATTTGCGAATTTTTATATTTGCACAAGCAAAACCTGTTCTAAAAGTTAAAGTAATCCCAGGTCTGGAAATTAGAAGAATTTGTATAAAAACTGGTATTTCGTCCAACCCAGCCAACCTTCAATCTAATGATAATTAAGCCCAATTTTTCCCATAATATTTTCCAACAGGTATAAATATTTGCTAACCTACATAATGGACAAAGTGTACATATTGCTCCTCCATTATTACATATTATGGACTACTACCTGTGACACAAACACGCGCAAATTGCTTCTCAATTCTCCATCCTATATATCCTCTTGCTTTTCCCTTTCAGTTGCCAATATCTATTGTACATGGCAAGGGAAATCAAGTCCATGGATAGATCGACCACTTAATAATAATAATTGATATTAAGTTTAGGGATAGTTCCGTTTGGCATCCAATCCCTTGGTCAAATTGATACATGATTCTTGGCTTAGTCTGTCTCAGGCCACACTTCAACCATTTACTTTAACAGTCTCATCTTGACTCGCAATTTGCAGTCTCAACTTCTCATTAGCATTTAGTCACCAAGAGGAAAAGAAGCTGGAGCTTGCGAGAGATCACATTCGTATATATTTTTTCTCAACTTTGAACTCGCAAAGCGATAAGAATAGAAGAAGTTATATATAAAGACAAGTATTCTTCTTCTGGTTTCATTCATTTCCGAGCAGTTGTGCTACTTGAACCGTGTACAAAAGAGAGATAAGCTAAGTTACATTGCATTAGTTTGAGTGTTAGTTTTGAGTGCGCAAATATCTGCTACATACACATAATACATGGACGTGTGAACAAGATTTTACTTTGTGACCATTATATTTTGTGGTAATCTTGATTCTCAATTTCAAAAAAAAAAATATATTTGTGGAGAAAGCTTTGTTTTTGTGTGCCGTCGTTATATAATTTGATGTCTTCAGGTCAGAAGTTTAAAATTCGGTCTAATTACTGTGGCTTATCCCATTGCAACGTTTGCAAGTGGTGGCGGCTGTGGTTGTAATTTGTTGGTGGCGTGGCTTTGTCTAAATTGCTTGTTAATAATTTAACATTAATGTAAAATCCATTTATGCCAACCGAACCCTTTAAAAAAGCTCCTTTCAGCAAAAGTCCTACATTTCAAAACTCCAAACAAATCCAAGTCAGTCAAACTCACAATGATGTCAAAATTTCTTCTCGGAGCGTGTTAAAGGCTTCCAAAGCTTCAAATGCTACTACTACTACTAATAAACCTCCGTTTTCTCATGAACCAAAAAGCAAGCCTGCAAATCGTGCAATTCCTGCAGCAACTCTAACAATAAATAACAATAAAACATCTTCTTCTTTCAGCAAGGCTCGAACTAAACTTAAAAACAAGCTATTTTCTAAAAAGTCTAAAAAATCCATATTGCCCCTTCATTATTCTCCGGAAATGTCAGAGTCTGCTGAAGCTGCTCCAAGAGTTGGAGAGCGACTCAGGAATTTATGGGAACGAAAAGGAGAATTAAGTACAAATTTTGCTAATGTTCGATCTCATTTCGCAGAGGACGCATTGGCAATGGCCACTATTCAGTTTAAGATGCCCAAAAAGGACATTTGGAAATCGTTGGTATCTGAACTTATTGGGACGGCACTGCTGGTCATTTTGGGCTGTGGGAGCGTCATCACCATTTCCACAACCAAGGCCCTTGACCTCACTGGAATCGGACTTTGCTGGGGACTTACCGTCGCGACGCTTGCTACAGTAAGTTCAACAATGTTGACATTGATGCCATCATATATGAACGACAATATTGTTAACAAAACTTTCCTTATTGTCGGCATCTGTTTGAAGTATGCACTTAAAATTTAAGAATAAAAGGGTTTTGGGCATTGGTCCAATCAATTATCGCATGGTCATCTCAAATTCAACGTTTTACAGCATTAAAGATCAATACAGAGTTTTAATTTTTTGTCATGTCTGCAATTTGAGACAGGTGGATTTACTAACCTATAGACTCTTCTATTTTTGCATGGAAAATTATAACGCGTGCTGCGGACACTAAATTATATGTACGGTTTTATATAAGAAGAAAAACAAAATTAAGCCGTCACAACTGAGCTCCCAACCTTCATTATTCTCACAT